>JAKCPI010031619.1:0-116700 GCA_023213315.1 Euborellia annulipes
TTTTTACTTGAGCCCTGAGGGCCCCGGGGCCTTTCAAAGGGAAATTTTCATTAGATTTTGTTTTTACTTGAGCCCCAAGGGCCCCGGGGCCCCTCAAAGAGAAATTTTTATTAAATTTTCTCTTTTTTTATCTAAATTTTCCCATTTTTACTTGAGCCCTGAAGGCCCCGGGGCCTCTCAAAGAGAAATTTTTATTAAATTTTCTTTTTTTTATCTAAATTTTCTCATTTTTACTTGAGCCCTGAGGGCCCCGGGGCCTTTCAAAGGAAAATTTTCATTAAATTTTTTTTTTATAAATATATGGGGGCCTATCCCGGACGGGGCCTGGGGCGGACCGCCCCCCTCGCCCCCCCCCCTCGGTACGCCACTGTCTAGTTGGTAGTGTGCCTACCTTCTATACCGAACATCGGGGGTTCCGAGCCCAGGCAGTCTATTTTTATTTAAGGCATTTGGATACCAAATGGCTTAAATAGACCTGAACCCCCAATAGATATATTAAACATACAAGTATCGTCAAAAGTCTTATATGGCCTAAGTTGCCGAAAAGAATGTGTGAATGTGTGTGTGAATGTGAGTGTGAATGAGAAAAAGGTGTGAATGTTTAAAAAAAAAAAAAAGTCTTATATGGCCTGAGTTGCCGAAAAGACTGTGTGTGAGTGTGAGTGGGAAAAAAGTGTGTTTTTTTTTTTAATTAACCCCCTCCCCCCTACAAACACACACAAAATTGAAATATACTGGTAAGTAATTATTTATATTGAAAAGTAATTTTTACAGGGATCGCAGCTTGTTTGAAGAGTAAAAAGCTCTCTAATGAACTAAATTATAGAATAAATTAGGAATATAATAGATAATAATTAATATAAAGCCTATCAGAGGTTTGTATTTTTATATATTTATACATTTAGTGAGGACATTCCATGCGTCACTTGTTTATTTCGCTGTTTAACTAGCATAACAAATGAGTGTGTCTCCAGGAATTCCAATAAATTAATTCCATACATACGCGTATAACATTCATTCTTAGCAGAGGATATCCCTACTCACGTCTCAGCCTTGGTTGCATTGGATATGTTTCAAATGTATTATGCTGTGCATAATGTAATGAGGACTTGCGGAATTGACCTTATACATAATACAGAAAATTTCTCGTATCTACTATTTAATTGTTTTACGAATTTCCTGTTTGCCATTTATAAGAAAATATCTGAGTTTTTAAATAAAATGTTTTGTATTAAATAAATCTATTGATAAGGATAAAAAATCCGAATTAAATTTTTTCTAGGGCGTCGAGTGACTATCAACTCAAACGAAGTCATGTATAAGGTAGGAGGAGTTGGATTGTACCCGAATGTGAATTCACCCTGTGGTGTTAATGGATGTCAAGTCCCTATCGGAGTCTACACCTTCGAGAACAGTGCGGATGTGGATGAAGAATTGCCAGAGGTAAAAAATATAAGAATACATTCGTTAATTAAGTTTAAACAAAAGAATTTCTTATATATGTTACGCTGAATTGAGGAAATTATCTATTTTATGAAATTTTGCCGTTTTGGTGAATTCAGAAAACCCTCTGCCTATTTCACGAATTTGGGAATTTTATGCCTTTTTCAGGGATTCAGAAACAAAATTTTTGCCTATTTCACGAAATAGGCAACGCCAGTAGCGCATTCTGGACATAATTCGAAGCTTTTGAACAAAATCGGCCAAAAAGTACTAATGCTTTATCGATTTCAGTTGTTTTCAATTTTCTCAAAATTCGCTCCAACGATTTTGGTCAAAATTCATAAATCAATTATTTTTTAGATACTCTTTAAAAGGTTTATTTTCATTTTGCCCTAAAAATTGTTTGAAGGATACTTTACTCTTGTGCTTCATAGGAAAGATAAGAGAAATAGTTGCCATGGAGCCGAAATGAATATAAATATTGTCCTATGTTTCTATGTTTGAATTTTATTTAATGTAAGGCTGGTTTCACACGGAGCTGATTCAAGGGCGGATCCAGAGGTGTTTCTCGGGGGAATGGCGTGACTCGTCTCACAGCACACTATTTTTTTCTTAATTTCGGTAATTTAAAGGCGCATTCTGTACTTGTTTGCCAGAATATAAATACAAATCAAATTTTTAAGTATTAATTTTGAAAATTTTACATTAAAAATAAATTTTTTTTCGAAAAAAAGGTATTTTTCAAATCTCGGGGGGGGGGTAATTACTCCCATTACCCCCCCCCTTGTATCCGCCCCTGGGCTGATTCGAGGCAACTAGTTGAATTTGATAGAGTGATTTGTCGATTTATTTAAGGTCTTTTTCGGCAACGGAGGCCATTTAGACCCCGTCTCTATTTATTTCAATTTTATTGGTAGCCAATTAAATTGAAATACATTTTTTTGCATGAGGGGAGAAAAGTTGATTACACTAGTTGTCTCGTGTGAACATGAGTCTTATGACGGCAGTCAATTTCCAGGCAGCTAGTTGAGTAAACTAGTTGCCTCAAATCCGCCCCGTGTGAAACCAGCCAAAAGGCCTAATGTCGGGAACTAAATATATGTCGACACAAAAAATCTGGAGAGTAATAGGCAATTTCCTCAAATCATGAAATGAAAATATACCTTTTACAGGCCTACCATGTTTTATTAATTTATTTAAAGTTTTTTTTTTTTTTGTTTGTTGTAGGTGGATATGGAATTAACATGGAAGTTAATTGGTGATTCCCTATATCAAATCTTTTGCTTTAAAGCATATCCATTCTATCTTGTTCATTAAATAGTACAATTAATTTCATTTAGGCCCTCTAACTATAACAATAAATATTCATTCATTATATAAATTTTTTTATTAACTGTGATTTGTAAATAGCCTATTTATTGCGTCATTATAGTTTAATTATGTAAGGAAAAATTTTAATTACTAACAATTATCTCGAAAAATATCGAGGTATAAGTTATTAAAAAAATTATTTATTTCTCGTATTTTTTAATAATATTGTATAATAGACTATTTAAAAAAAAAATCGAGTTGTATCTATAAACACTCAAAAATATTCATAAAAGTATAATAATTACATTTTCTCATTATACATTAAACGACTGATTAATTTAATTATTTATTCAATCTAATTTATAAGGATTTTCAATGTGTTTTGTATTTGTGATTTTTCCATAATAAAATTAATAAATCCATTTTGTTTATAGTTTTGTAATTATTTTTATTTAATTTAAAATGCCCTCGGGGCTTGGTGTAGAGGTTAGCGTGCTAACCTCGTGTACCAAACGTCGCGGGTTCGGACCCCAGGCAGTCCGATGATTTTATTTAAGCCATTTGAATACCAAATGGCTTAAATAAGAATGCCTGGACCTCCAATATGTATATTAATCAATAACGGGTATCGTAAATGTCTTATATGGTCTGAGTTGCTGAAAAGACAGTGTGAATGTGTGTGTGAGTGTGAGTGTGAATGAGAAAAAAGTGTGAGTGTTAAAAAAAAATAAAAAAATAAATTTAAAATAATTTTTACTTTCTCTTACCTCTATATATATGTTAATATATAGAAAGAGAAAGTATTGGATGTCAAAAATTCGACGTCGAGATTTTGATGTATATACACGTTTTGAGGTCCCCTGAATCCAAAAAAGTGGATTTCTGTCTGTTTTCTGTGTGTGAGTTTGTGAACAAAATATCTCAAGAATGAAAAGAGCTAGGAGGTTGAATTATTTTTTTTTTAACCTCCCTGGCAGGTGACACGAAGATTTTGAATAAAATTGGCCAAAGAGTACTTGTACTTTAATGATGTATTTTTTTCAGTTTTTTCGATTTTCTCAAAGTTAGCTTCAACGATTTTGATTAAAATCCAAAAATCAATTATTTTTTATATGCTCTTTAAAATGTATATTCTCATTTTGCTCTCAAAATTATTTAAAGACCACGTTACTCTTGAACTTCTTAGGAAAGATAGGAGAAATGGTTTCCATTGAAACAAAATATAAATATTTTCCCATGTTTATAAATTGTACATCTTGAATTCTAATATATTAGCGGGAACTAAATATATCTGGTGTGAAAAGCACAGGACACAACTTTCGATTACCGAAGGTAAGAGAAAGTTGTGTTCTGTGCGACTTGTCACACCAGATTTTTTTAAGAAGAGTGTCTATGGGTGTGTAATTGTTGCAGCCAACATGAAGTTTTCTAACCATAATCAACAATCACAATTTGATTGTTTAGATTGGTATCAATTTTCATAAATTTCTAATGGAACGGACATCGATAGCTAACGTAGGCCTACAGTATTAATTATATTAAATATAATATTATAAGACCCTAATGGCCTCTGCAGTCAAGAAGTGAATTTAATTAAAAAAAAAAAAACTAAATTGTGGAGATTGCCTCCCTTTGGTTCCCGGCCTAATAAAAAAAAAAATAATATAATTCGATATATCGATACGCCGATATATATCGGCAAACAATCATGTAAAAATATCGAGGTTTTGTTCGATAAATATATATATTTTTTTTTTTTACCATTTATCACTATGTTATTAAGCAGAAAACTTAAATTTATTTTTCCAACTCTCTGATTTCCCTCTTAAGGCCGTACACACGTAACGCAAACTTTACAAACATGCACGTGCATTCTTTTTATACAAGCAAACTGTAGCGTCTGTAGGAGGATTTTGCGACAGCATTTTAATTGTGCAAGCCGCTTGATGCTCGATTGAATTTTAATCATAGGCAAGCATATTTGATCAAGCAAAACTCTCCGCTATTTTATGCCTATATACATATGTAGGCTACCTATATATGTTATTTCAGAGCAAGATAGTTGAAATAATTCTATCTAAATTCCAATAGAAATTTGCGGCTTTAATATCTAATACCAATCTATTTTAGTTACTCAAATGACATAATTATAGATTCGAATTATGAAGATGGATTTATTGGTAAGGTCATCTTTTTGATTGAAATGATGTGGTTTTAGTGTTGATGATATCTGGTCAATGAAATTGACATCAGTCCCATCTATCATTTAAATTTAAATTTCTTGAAAACATTTTAGTAAGGACAGAAGATATACATCAATAAATTTTAATAAATAATAAATGATTAAAATTATAAAAAGGAAGCATATCAAATAGATTTTTTGTGTCGACATGTATTTAGTTTCCGGCAGTAGGGTACAATTGAATTCAAGATGTAAAATTTATAAGTATGGCAAAATATTTATATTTTGTTACCATGGCAACCATTTCTCCTATCTTTTCTATGGAGTACAAGAGTAAAGTGGTCTTCAGAAGATTTCAATCACAAAATGAGAATATACATTTTATTGAAGATCTAAAAAATAATTGATTTTTGAATTTAAAAAAAATTGGAGCAAATTTAGAGAAAATCGAAAAAAACTGAAAAAGTGCATCAGTAAAGTACCAGTACTTTTTGGCCGATTTTGTTCAAAAGCTTCGTCTCACGTCTCAGGGGGGTGTTTAACTTAAATATAAAATTTCAACCTCCTAGCTCTTTTCGTTCTTGAGATATTTTGTTCACAGACAGACAGACAGACACACAGACACACAGACATATCATGTCGCGAATTTTGGATTCAGGGGACCTCAAAACGTGAAGATCCATCAATTTGACATGAATCCAATACTTTCTCTCTATATATATATTACATATATACATAGGTAAGAGAAAGTAAAAAAAATCAAATTGAAAGTTAAGTGATCGAACTGAAATTCGTCTTCAAGTACACCCTGATAAGAGGGGATTTTTCGGTGTCCCACCAGTCGCGTACATTTAAGTAATAATTAGAAAGAAGTCATTAAGTATCGGTTATTTTTTTAAAGGGATCTTGTTCATTAGTTATTAATAGAGACCGGATTTTAAGCAAAATGCTTATTGCTCAATTTTATAAGCAACCATTAGATATTTAATTTCTACACGAATTACGAAAAACCAAGTGCATTGAGATTGCATTTTTTATGCTTTTTTTTGCTTATTTTGAGTTTTTATGCTTATTTTACGAATATTTATAATATATTTTTTTTTTTATTAAAAAACATACTTTTTCCCATTACACACGCATACACAAGGGGCGTATATAAGAGGAGGGGGGCCGCCCCCACAAATTTTCCAAATGCATATATAGGGATATACAGACATTTGGGGATCTCGCCCCCCCGAAATGCTTGATCGGCCCCGCAGTGGGGAAAATATAGCCCTGTAAAAAAAAGGGGAAAATGTTTCGCGGAGCGGCAAAATTTTCGTATCTCTAAAAAAAAGGTAAAATGATTTTCACGGGCGGGAAAAAAAAAATTTTTCTGAGGGGCGGAAAATTTTGGTTCAGCAAAAACAAAAGTAGTGGAAAAAATTTAGTTTCGTTAAAAAAAATTTTCCGCAGAAAAATTTTTGAGTTCAGGCTCCCCCCCCCCCCCCGAAAAAAATTTATCCATTTAAGACTTTAAACGATACTCGTTATTTGTCTGGTCCAGGCATTCTTATTCAAACCCTTTGGTATCCAAATTGCTTAAATAAAATCATCGGACTGCCTGGGATCCGAACCCTCGACCATTGGTATACAAGGCAGGCGCGCTATTAACTACGCCAAGCCCGAGGGCTATAATATTTTTAAAAATCATTTAAAACATTATTCAGCAAAACGTTCATGTAAAGCAAATCCTTCGTCAACTGCGCAAATCGCCCCTTCCCTACTCTGGCTCGGGCCCGCCTGGACCCCCTACTTGGGGCGGACTGCGGCGGACCCTCGCAGGGGGCTGGTAATCTGGTGGGAGTGGCCGCACACTTTCGTTAATTTAAAGTTGCATTCTGTACTTGTTTACTAGAATATATATACAAATAAAATTTTTAAGTATTAATTTTTTAAAATTTTATATTAAAATTAATTATCTCCCCTACCCCCCCCCTTTATATCCTCCATTGGGATGAGTAGAAGTTGCTTATGAGATGCTTTTTTCAGCTTTTATGCTTATTTAACAGCTTTTTATTCAAAATTTTTATGCTTTTTTAAGCACTTTTTTTTCCATTTTTTTTATGCTTTTTTGTCCGGTCTCTAGTTATTAACCTATGTTTTAAGATTTATTTAACTTTTGTTTATGTTTCGATGACATAATTATAGCTTATAGTTTGTCAAAATCCGAGTCAAATTTCCCACCAGTCACTATGGAATGCCCCTCTAGCTAAATAAGCTACTTCTTTTTTTCCAACGAAGTCTAGTTCGAGGAAGGACATTTATGTTTATTTTATTCCTATGGCAAAGTATATTTATTTATTCAATTAAGTAAGCATTTTGAAGTTCGAATCCTAAGATCACAAAAGTAGAGATCATGGGCGTAACTACAGAATTTGGTTGGGGGACCATGGGACCAGCCATCCTCGCTGGGGGGGGGGGCATGGGACCAGCTATTCTCCGGGGGGCCTGAAAAGCCCCATATTTTCTCAATTTTTCTTGGGGCAGAGAGCCTTCTGGGGGGGGAGGCAGGCCCCCCCGGCACCTCCTAGTTACGCCCATAGTAGAGATCAATTTCGCCTATAAATTGGTGATCTACTGAGCGTCATCCATCCTGCGTTCCACAGTCTTCTCCTTTTTAGCCAAATGTAGAGCACATGGTAAAGTGGCTGTTTTATGGAAGAGGAAGAAGGCAGTCAGGTAAATAGCCCCTACGAAATGAAACTTCCAATATTGTTTTTTATAACTGCAAGCATTATTATTATTATTTGAAATTCCTTTTGGGATCCCCGTTTATTTATCCGGTGAGCTTACATGCACGAAGACACACACCTCAAACCCAACCGGCATCTACCGCATCCCGTGTAATTACATTTATTTCCTATCTCTAGCTCCTCCTCCTGCTTTCATTTCTAGCTAATGAACTAATCCTTATTTCTAGTTCCATCATGTTGCAAGCATTGTACTGTACATTTTAGATAGGGCTATGATAATAAAAAAAAATTTACCAACAGTATGACATGATTCACATGAAAGCAAAACATTAAGTCAAATTGTAGAGAGTTTATTTGTTAATATACATGAAATCCTAGTAAAAAATTCATTTTAATTGAATATAAATTTATATAAAATTAGCAGTTCGATTTACATACTTATGTCAAATCGTTGATCTTTTGAAATTCACCATTAGAGGTCTATGACTTGGCTGAGATGCCGAAATCTTTGTTTACATATTAAAAGAGATAATCCAATATCAAGCAAATAATATATAGAGACAGAGAAAAGCGATGACACGGAGTTGACAAAAAAATAAAAGAACAACAAAAGATTTTAAAAAAATTTTAAGATTGAGCAGTAATTTAAGTGTACTGTGAAATATTTGAACGATGTTATGCATGAAGGAACCAAGCGCTATTATGATTGATAAGATCCTTCTTGTAGGGAAAAAGAAGATCTACCTCTTTATATAAATCACAACATTATTACTCTGTACACGTTTTTTGTATAAAACAAGAAAAAGTCATTGCCATTCGATTTGCTTACAATTGTGCAAACGAAATGCTCCATATCTCAGATTTAGGTTAATGGCATTTGATTCCTTTATGCATAAAATCGTCCCGTTAAGATACAACGTTTCTCCCACCCAATCTGTGACTTTCTTCAGGTTTCAGTTTAGTATTTAGATCTATTAATATAAAACGCTTTGTGAGTGTATCTGAAGAAAGCCATAGAATTAGTGGTCGAAACGTTGTCTATTTACACAAATATACCATAGTTTGCCCAAAACCAAGTAATGGATTTTTATCAGTAAAAACAGATGAATATATTACTTTACAAAACTTTGGCTAGTTTAAAAAATTCCATTAAAAATATATTTTAAGGACTAAATAATTATATTTCCCTGAGGAGAAAATAATTAATTTTTATTTTTCAAGTATTTATACCTCGGGGAGAATTTTTAATGACGAGCCACCACAACAACTAAAATAGCCTAGGGCTTCAATATGACGGATAACTTTTCTAACTTCTAATCCAAGTCCATGCTAAGGATTTGTTATTATTATTTTACCGCCCCTTGAATGCCCGGTAATTTTTTTAATTTATAAAATAGATTTTATAAAGATTTTTTTAATGACCTATATTGCAAAATTGAATTCTAATTTATTTGTATTAAAAATCCTCCTTGAGGTGGTAAATATTTCTTTCTACCAAGGGCAGATATGTAGGCCTGTTATATAAATGAAAGAAAAACAAAGTACGAAAGGCACTTTGTTGTCTGCTCTACTCTATATAACCACACACAATCACCTTAAATGGAGTTTCGATCGAAAATATGTTATTTTATATTAATCCTAGTTCTTTGGATTGGCGTTAATGCAAGTGAAGTGGACGATTGCGGTGAGTTTTTTTTTTTTTTTTTTTTTTTTTTTTACCACACTATTAATTAAAATGTCCTCCATTTATAAGTGAATGAAAGAATTAAAGAAAAAAGAATTTTTTTTTTTAAATAAAATATATAACATAAGGTAAATAGTATCAGGGGCGTATATAGAAATTTTTTTCGGGCTGACCCGAAGTCGAAAATTTTCCGGAGAGGCAAAATTTTTTTCCCTACCTTGAAACCTTTTTTTTAGAGGTGCTAAATTTTTGCCGCTCTGCAAAAAATTTTTTGTGAAACTAAATTTTTTTCTTAGATTTTTTTTTGACTCTACCTTAAAAAACTTTCAAAATAGTTTATTTACCAGGTTCTTTATTTTTATTCAATTGTTTTCACTATAATTCAACTGCTGGAGATTGGGTTCCAAATGGTCATAGATGCCAAAAAAACACCGCTGATTTTTTAGTGCTTTTTAAATAAAAAAAAGTATTTTTAGAAATTGTATTTTGATATCATGGTTTAAAAAAAAAATTGTTAAAGAACAAATACGACATTAGAGCCTTTGCAAAATAAATTTTTTTAATCTACTTTAGAGGGTAGGGGCATGAAAAAGGGTGGGAACTAAATCAAACAAGAGCATTGTTTTAAATAAAAATTCTTGATTAAAATATTGGATCTCACCACAATAACCTCTGCGCAACTCTAAGAGGAGAGGGAGTTGCACTGACATCCCGTCCTGTGGAAGCGACGAAAGGAGATTCCCTCTCAGTGATGCATTCTTCGAAAGGAGTAGGCTACATGCAGGTGCTGAGGGTGTCCGTTCTCAAACCAGGACATCCTCTATAGTATAGAAAAGGTTGGATAAAAGGAACGGGGTGAAACCAGAAATAAGGATTGGTGGGCCGGTGGGGGGGGGGGGGGGGCCGGGGGGGGGGGGGGGCTGGTTCACTAGCTAGAAACGAAAGCAGGAGGAGGAGTTAGAAATAGGAAATAATGTAACTTCACGGGGATCCGGTAGATGGCTACGGTCAGAGGCCGGCTGGGTTTGAGGTGTGTGTCTTCGTACACGCAAGCACCTCGAGTAAATAAACGGGGATCCCGATAGGAATTTCAAATAATAATCTGTATTTTATTGTGAAGCCATCAAAGTCGACTCCACTGCTGAGGATTGAAAGACGAGAAAAGAAGTTGATTATAAAACTATCAATCAACTGATAGCTACAGTATATTTTATTATGAATCTTTGAAATGAAATAAACAATTTAATAATGAAATAAAACAAAACTTAAAAATTAGAATTATCATGTGTGACATAATTATTTTACCTTTCAATTATATCTATGACTGACAAAGGAATAAAAAAATGGATCCTAATTAAGAATAGTTAAAAATGAAAATTGTTAACGCTCTGTTACTTAATATAATCTCAAGGCTAAGTAACAAAAACAAAAAAATAAGTTCAACGACTTTTGTTTTCTTGTTTTTCAGGCTCGACTGCGACAGTTTTAGAAACGAATATTTCCGATTGCCTTTATCAACCGTGCAACGTGACTAGAGAGACCAATGTCTCCGTCGATATCCGTTTCATTACAGGTGAATATTTTGGGCTATTCATACAATAAGTAAAACTTATGATTTTTGTTATAAATAACCCTAGTAAGAACATGTTAGTTGTTCTTTCGGATTTGATAGCAGTGTCAGTCCCGCTTACTGCGGTCTATGATTCCAAGTTCTGACATTCTATCTTTAGAGACCGGACTGTTTAAAGTAAAGGTATTTTATTCCATTTTTTTCTTAAAGCAAAAAGTAATTTTATATATTCCCGATTAAATAAATTTATTTATTTTGTTTTTATTTATTAAATCTAGTCACGGTGATCTCTTTCCTTCTGAACTAATAAATTAAATACTTAAATTCCGAAATATATTCGTGTCTTTAACTACTTTTAGAGCTGAATATAAAAAATGAAAGTTTTTTTATTAAAGGGCAAATAATTTATGTTCTTTTATAAATTCTCATTTTACTATTTAATAAATATAAATATATTTAGAGAGAGAAAAAGAAAAAAATAATTGAAAAATGAGGACAGAATTTCTAGACTTAAAGGTTACAATTTTTTCAAATGATTGATAGCCAAATCAATTGAAATAAATTTTTCTTATTTTAAACATAAGTGTGAACTATTATTTAAATTAAAAAAAAAATTATTGCCTATGATGTGAACCGAACCCGGGACTCCAGGCACGAGAAGCTAATGTCTTTTTTTTAAGCCAAATTAAAATAAATACAGAGGTTCTTACAAAATAAACATTATTTGGAATTTCGTCATGTCCGAAAGATTTCTTTTTGTTCCACGGGTGTACTAGTATAAAAAGCAAAATATATAGGCTAATATTTAGTGGTTTTTATTTTTTCTTATTCTAATTCATGAGTTCCAGACCAGAAAGAGTGTAAATATATTTGGTGAAATTTGATTTAATTATTTATTTATTTAGGGGTGCCCTCTTTCTAATTATGATTTGGCCTTCGATTTTTTCTTTGTGTTTCACGCTAGATTTTATATGGGAATAAATTTTGAGTCGAATTCTTTTTTTTTTATTATCTTTAATCGAATAAAAACCTTTATACCTTTAAAATGTAGATTTAATCAACTTGAATAGTGAATAAAAATATTACCAGAAATATAATTATATCTTCTCTAGTTAAACTTTTTCAATTCCATTATTATTATTTTTTAATGATAATAAATGATGATGAAAGTAGAAGAATATTAATGAAATTTTATATTTATAAATGTACCTATCATGTGAAATGTTATATTTTCTTATTCATCAATCAAAAAATGTTAATTTTTCAACCCCACTTTGAAACAACATTTTTTTTGTTTTTTGTTTTAGAACGAGATTAAAAATGATTATTTAATATCATGATATTTTTTTCTCATGTTTATATGAAAACATTTCTCTAACATGTATTCATATTGGATATTCGGAAAAGTGATAAAAAAAAAAAATACTTATCTAAAATGTTCTATTAATTAATTATCATATAAAATAATTTAATTGTCAAGGGTCAATGGTTCGCATCCCCTCCTAAGCGAAAAAAATGTTTTTCAATTGAATTCAATTGAATACCAATCAACTGATTGAAATTATATTTCTCGAAATATTTCTGGTTTAAAATGAAAATACATCCACCTGTAATTATTTGACTTTTTTTTTTAAACCCTTTTCAGCAACAGAGGCCATTTAGAGGTTATTTCTTTATTCGTATAATTTTTATTTTAATTACAAGTACCGATGGCAACCAGGGGGCGTTGCACACGCTGATTGCTCGGGGTCACCAATCCCGAGCTTTCGCCGCGCTCAGTATCACTTAATTGCAACGATTGTGGTGACTCTTGCTCTTCTCCGTTGCCAGGACCCCCGGTACTAATTGTCCTAAAGAAGGACACAGTTGGCATCCGAATCGTCGAGGGTCAGGGATTAACTCTCCGTTCGAGATAAAATTTATTTAAAATCAAGATTTCCTTTTTCCAAACAAATAATAGAATATTTTAATTCCAGTCGATGACATCGAGGAACTTCGTCCTCAAGTGCTTGGTGTTCTCTCCGGCGTGATCGAAGTGCCTTTTGAGGAATTCCAGGATCAGGATGCTTGCCTCTCTCTGAGTGAGGCTAGCTGTCCTATTTCTAACAACACCGAAGTAGTCTACAATGGAATTATCAGTTTACCTATAGAATTTCCAGAGGTAAACATTGTATTTAATTAATCGGAAGGGGAAGGAGGAACCCTGAGAGAATAACAACAGCCAGCGGCTGATGCTTGGTCAGGTGGCCTAGAGGCCGAATACGGTTTTTCATTAAATTATATTAATTTATTTCTAAAGTCTAAAGCTACGCTTCAATGGAAAGACAGGAAAAATTCTGAGAAATTTTTGTCTGCGTGAGCAGATGGGAAATGATCAATTTATGGTACAGACCCTCTTCATTTCTTAGTTCGAACATACTTATGTTTGAAATTTCTTAGTTCGAACATACTTATGTTTGAATTAAAAAATGAAGATCCTAGAGTTTTTTGCTATTTTTATCCCATAAGTATAGATTGAGAACTATTTCGTCATCTTCCATCTTCTCAAAAAGGTGCTCCAGCAATAATATTTTTCGTCTACTCAAC
Organism: Euborellia annulipes; assembly: GCA_023213315.1. Taxonomy (NCBI): domain Eukaryota; kingdom Metazoa; phylum Arthropoda; class Insecta; order Dermaptera; family Anisolabididae; genus Euborellia; species Euborellia annulipes. The sequence continues at coordinate 13,512 of JAKCPI010031619.1, forward strand.
TATCTTTTTAAACTCATTCTATAACAAAAACTTATTTGTTAGTATAGAACAATGTGACTGCAAAGAAGACTAGTGAAAAATAAACAAAACGTACAATCGTACACGTTCCGAGCAAAGTGGTTTCAACGATTGAACGTTCAACCATAGGCGTAGTAGGGGGGTCGAACCCCCAAACCCCCCTCCCCCAAAGGGACTCAAGCCATGACTAGATATTTAAGCTCTATAATACAAATTATATTTCATATAGGGTAAATGCCCTAAAAAAATAATCTTAAATTTTTCAAACTCCCCCCCCATCAAAAATTTCTGGCTACGCCTATGCGTTCAACGATTATTGTTGTAGAATAATCGTGAGAGTCGCACCAAGGAAAAAGTACTTTAATGGCCAAATTTAGTATAATTAATAATGAAAGAAGGGTTAAGTCATGGAAAGCTTGTAAATTTCAGCATATTATTTGAGAAAGAAAACGCTATATTTTAGCAATTTTTTATTAGTTAGCAAGGCAATAATTCCAAATATTTCGGAGACCTATCGGTACTCCTTCTTAATAAAAAATTGCTGAAAATATAGCGTTTTCTTTCTCAAATAAACCAACTTCAGCAACACCACTTAAGGAGAATTCAGCATATTATGGCGACTCTAAAGAAAGCTCTCAAATAACTAAAAGTCTGTTGGGTTGCCTATCTTCCAGAAACTAAACTAATTTCTAGTCTAGTCTTTATCTCCGTTAAATTTCGACCCCATCTAACCACTCAATAATAAAAATACTTTTTATTATTATTCTTTTTTTTTCGTTACAGATAAAAGGGCACGTGAAATGGAGGTTGCTCGATCAAAACAACAAGACAGTAACTTGCGTCCAAGTGGCGGCACAAGTTGTTTAAAGAAGAGAAATCCGAGCAACAGTTCCCTCGAAATTTTATCATTTTTCATCGACTTGTATAAAGAAAGCACTATCATCAATCATGTCATTAGATATTATCTTTTGTATCATTTTATCTCCTCTCTCTTATATAATCGTCTCTTTTGATATAATTTTTTTTTTTTTTATCATAAAAAAAAGAAGAAAAATGTTAATATTTAATTTTGAGAATCGTCTAACAAAAAATATTAGAAATTTATTTAAACTTGTTAAATAAAAAATGTTAAATTTTCAAGTTATATTATGCATTAAATCAAAAGCTTCGGATAGGTTATTAGTCAATTTAGCAGTGAGAATTAAATTTAACGGTGCACTTCCACCAGGGCTACCCAAATTTAGAGAAGATAGAGCCTTAGAAGAATAGTGAAATTGGGCCAGATTAAAAAATATTTTATTTTTGAGTCTTTTTCGGCTTTTACGTCTCTAATTATTTAATCCAATCAATTCATACCCATTTAAATTGAAATTAATTTTTTTTCGCATGAGACGGGATGCGAACACCTGATCCCTAGTACAAGAAAGAAGAACTCTATCAAATAATTTATTCGCATATAATAAATAATTTAAAGCCCTAGTATCTTTACTTAATATCACCACAAGGGCGGATTCAGAGATGTTTCTCGGGGGGGGGGGGGGTAATCTGGTGTGATTGTCGCACAGCACACAATTTTTTCTTAATTTCGGTAATTTAAAGGCGCATTCTGTACTTGTTTGCCAGAATATAAAAACAAATCAAATTTTTAAGTATTAATTTTTAAAATTTTACATTAAAAATACATTTTTTTCGAAAAAATGTATTTTTTCAAATCTCAGGGGGGTTATTACCCCCTTCACCCCCCATTGTATCCGCCCTTGTATCACCAAAAAACATTTTATAAAATAAAGACCAGTTTGTTGATTTCATTGGTAATTTATTAATTCCTTCTTTATCCTTATCGGCTGGAGTTAAAATAAGAAATTTCATAAAAATTCGCTCAACATAATTTTTAAATTCACCGACTTGCTTAACGTAAAAAATAAACTAAAATTGATCAAATTACACTCTCTCTCTTTATAAATAATTTTTAACATGATTGGGAGTATGTTTTTGTTAGAGGGCCAAGCGCCCCATGGCCCCCGGAAATCGAACTCAGGATCTCTAGCCTTTCCTGGGCATCGGTGAGCTGTCTAATGCACACTTTGTAGATCGAGGGTCCAGAGACATGACGCAATGCACCATACACCGATGCCCTGGAAAGGCTGGAGATCATGGCTATGGGACTCTTGGTCCACCAATAAAAAACATATTCCCAATCATGTTAAATATATCTATGGCTAGTTAAGAGGTATTTTTGAAAACTAATATCTTATTCAAATATAGGCCTATAGTTCCCGAAAAATATTTAACTAAAAAAAAATAATAATGTAAAACATATTATAAAAAAAAGGGGATGGACCTGGACCCGTAAATAAAAAAAATATAAAAAGTTTGCCCTATTTTAATGTAATGGATATAAAGTAAAATATTAAACAATACTTGTTAGTTGAACTATTAAATAACTAAACTTTTTGGTTGCCTTTTCACTTACTATTCAGAAATATTAAACTAAAAGTTTTTTCAATAATAATTTTTTCTAGGTTATCTCTAACAAGATTAAGATTATCATCGTCAATGTAAATAAGAATATTAAGAAAAAAAAATCAATGTATTAAAAATTAAGCCTGCTAACGATGATTATACAAGAATTATAATAACAATAATAAAAGGAAAAATCAATCACTAATTTAATCATGAAAATGTATTTCGATAATGATGATAATAAAAACACTTCATTAAAAATGTTGATGTTAATGAATCATACAAGTTGAGTATTTTATTATTTTACAAATTAATTTATCTTTAACATTTTAATGAAATTAAAATCAGCTAGTAGCCAGGTGTGAATTTTATTTTAATTCATCAGCTAATAGAAAATTTTTGTATAATATTTGAACTTTATATAGGCTACGGGCTTAAATACTTGAAATTTACCGGTTTTTTTAAAACAAAAATTGAAATTTTTTTTTACTGTCGCAAAAATGTGCAATTTTATTTTTCGTCGGCTTGAAGTGATTATTAAACGAAATAAACCTAGCTGCAATCGCTCTTTTCTTTCTTCCTTACTACAAGATCTACTCAGCTATCCACCTCACTCTAATTTTATTTTTGGCCTTTAAAATAAATTTTGGTTTTCAAAAATTGTGTTAAGCGGATTTTTATGAAATTTTTTATTTAACGATAAATCGAGGATAATTTCTAGAATTTAGGTTTTAGAATGAGGATAAATAGAGACTTAATAAATTAGCCATCAATAAAATCAACAAAGAGATATTCCACAGTATATACTGTAAATAATAGCGGAGTATCCGTCCGTCCGTCTGTCTGTCTCTCTGTCACGCTCTGTTTGACCAACTTCACGTTCGAATTTTGAAACAAAATTTTGCAGTCGTTATGGAGAGACCAGGAAAAATACTCGGGTCCCGAAATTATCAAAAAAATATTCCAGAAAATTCAGAATTTGCCCATTGGAAAGAATTGAAAGAAAAATAATAACTAGCAACTTAATAATAAGTCTTTTGAGGATGTTAATTATCCACAACAGGAGGCGGTTTTCAAACTAGTATTGCTTTACGATTTTGTTTGGAAATATTTTAACCGAACTCAAAAAGAATTTCCAAGTTGAATATTTTAGTTTGAAACTGATTTTCAAGTCTTATGTTTTTTTTTTTTTTTTATTATTCGCTTTCAACTACTGGGGCCTTTTGGGGATTTAACATATTTCTTATTTAATATTTATTGTACCGATGGCAACCGGAAGCACTTTTATTAATTTCAAAGAATTTCAATTACCGAAAGTATAAAATATATAAGACCAAGTTGCGTGATGTGGGGCTATCACACCACTTTTGCGCTTTATTTATGCGAAGCGATTGGCCCGATTGGCGGGCCTTCGATATGAACATTTTTACCAATCAAGTGAACTTGATAATATTTTAGGTATAAGCACAAACATGAAAGAAAACATTTTCAAAGACTAAATATAATTCTAAAGAAAATTAGAATGTGAAATGTTTTATACTCTTGGTTATATTTAGGTTATCACTCTGAACAGATTTAAATAAATTAATTTAATAAATTCATTTTTTTTCCTAAAGCACGCAATCCTTCTTTTATATTATCATAATCTCTATCAGGTCATATAAATTAAGGTGTAAAAAAATAATAGTTTTCTGAGATAGACAGTAACTGCATTATTGATAGAATTGTAACTCTTGAATGTTATTTGTACATAATTAATTAAATTTTTTTTTTCTTAAAAATTAATTATAGACCTATTATGACTTCCTAAGATAAAAAATCTGGGTGACTGGCGCAAGCACACAACTTTCTCTTACCCTTCGGTAAGAGAAAGTTGTGCACTGTGCTGGTCACACCAGATTTTTTGTGTCGAGATATATTTAGTTTCCCATAGCACCTTAGTTTCAAACTTGCATTTTAAATGTTGACTGCTTGAAATAAACTATGGTTATTTTTCAAAATTTTAATCTCATATTTGGACATTTTATACACAATATAGATTCGTAAATAAATACAAAATTTCATAAGAATTGAAAAAAAATTTTAAATGCGTAAAAAGTTCCAAAGGGGACCCCCTTTTGAATCGAAATTAACATACAAATCCTTATAGGAAATTAACATTGGCCAAATGCGAAGATAAGGTAGAAAAATTTAAAACGCGTAGAAAGAGAGAAGATAGTTTTGTGAGAGAGAGAGATATGTTTTCTCCGAAAAAAAAAAATGGGCGTTTAAATAATAATTGATTTTTAATCTAATAAAAAGAAAAAGATTTAAATTCGGTTACCATGGCAACCATTTATTTCTCCTATCTTTCCTATGAAGCACAAGAGTAAAGTGTGCTTCAAACAATTTTGAGGGCAAAACGAGAATATACATTTGAAAGAGCATCTAAAAAATAATTGATTTTTGAATTTTAATCAAAATCGTTAGAGCGAATTTTGAGAAAATCGAAAAAACTGAAAAAGTACATCAGTAAAGTACTAGTACTTTTTGGCCGATTTTGATTAAAAGCTTATTTTGTCGGTCCCGGGGGTGTTTAACTTAAATATAAAATTTCAGCCTCATAGCTCAATTCCTTCATGCTTAAAATTGAACACACACACACACACACAGACAGACAAACAGACCATGTCGCGAAAACCACTTTTTTGGATTCAGGGGACCTCAAAACGTGAAGATCCATCAAAATCTCGACATCGAATTTTTGACATGAAACCAATACTTTCTCTCTATATATATATTACATATATACATAGGTAAGAGAAAGTAAAAAGACTATAAATATAACGTTAAAAAAAAGTAGGCTTATAATAGATTTTATGAAGTTTGCCCTTGATCGGGTGCCCTTTATAATAAATATTATGCAGTTAGCTCCAGGATTGGATGCTATTTATGATAGATGATTTTCTGCTGGCTCCAGGATGGGTACCAGTTAGGATGAATTTTCGTTTCCCGTTGCCAAATTGTCGTTGAAGATGGTTGATGGTGGGGGAAGGGTTCACACGCACACACACCAAATGACAACACGAAATTTTTGATTTAACAATTATTAATTAACACGTAATTGGTTTAATTCTTCTTTAAAATGATACAGTAATAATATGAATAACGATAAAAATGTATAACAGGTAACAAGTTGAAGAACGTAAAAAAATATTTTAATTAGAGAAAAAAACTGGGTCATTAATTAACCAGAAAAAATATTAATACATAAGGGTTATGTAATAAAAAAATATAATAATATTGACAAGGGCTGTCGAATTAATTTTGCAGGACGCAAAAATATTGTGAATAAACCAATGCAACTGTTCAGGACGAGAGTCACAAAGCAATTGAATTGCTCGTGTCGTTTGCATGAGGCGACGGAAATTTTATACAAAAGTCGTTAAAAATACGTTAGAAAAATTTTAGAGAAAATAAACGGATTTTCTATTTAGAAAAATAAATGAATTGGATAAAATAAAAAAAATAAAAAATAATATTGGGAAATTAGAATTGGAAATAAAATTAAATTAAAATAATTAATTTGCCGGTTACAGGCTATATTAAAGATATAAAAAAAAGTCGTAAAAATGTAACTTTTTTCATTATTTTTGTAAATTTTGGGGCTTATGCGCGATCGGAAGATATCCAATGATCTAAACCAAATTAAAACACAATGTTTTTAGGATCTTTTTGAAAACTTTACAAACTATTACATTACGAAAACATCTAATTCAAAAATTTAAAAAATAATCGCAAAAATTAAGTTTTTTAGGGCCTATGCGCGATATAAATCGCAACTTTTCCGCGCTATTACAACTTTGAAATAAAAAAATGAGTTTTTTGTGCCCACCCTATTATACATACTACGTTTTCCTCAAATTAATAATTAAATTGAATATTCGAAGATTTGATTTAATCTTTATCATTTATTTACTTGGAGAGATTAAGTTATTCGAAATAGGATATTTTATCGTATAAATATTTAAAAAAGAAAGGAGAGAATATTAGGAAAATTAATCTAATTATGTTCAAACATGAATTTCCAATTTTTTTTTAAGTAAGAAGCGAATTAGACCCACCTGCAAAGGAAGACACCTGAATACACACAAGCCTATCACACCTACACATTAACCCTTATCATTTTATATATATCTGAAGCCATCGATCTATTAAGATCATTTCAGTCTATTTCATTTGAAATTATTTAAAAAAAAAAAAACCAATAATGTTTCGATTGTGTTTCTTGTTATTCGTGTGTTTGGTTTCTCCAATAATTGCCACAACAGTTTCCAAATGTAAGTTTTTTTTTTTCAATTCTTTTTTTTAATTCATGGTTGAATATATTGACTTGTATTATTTTCAGGCAAAGGTAGTGATGTACCACCACTTCCGAGTGATGTGGAAGTAGCTGGGTGCAGTGCTCAACCCTGTAATTTTGTCCGAGGCCAGGAAACCGTCATGGATCTCACTTTCGAATCTCGTAATTATACAATTTTTTGAATTTATTTCTTCTTTATAGATAAATCAATTTTTTTTTAATTTTAATTTTGATTAGAATATGAGATATAACTTTAATCAGAGAATTAAATTCAAGTAAGTCAACACATCTTGTGTCGAAATACGTATCAAGTGTTTATATTAATAAATAAATTATTGAAACAAAAACCTTGAGATGTCTTACTTGAATTTAATTTATTTAAATCATAATGTTTCAACTAGAGCCAACGGTTACCAGTTTAAAATTAATGTAATATAACGTTTGTCTTTTTACAATATATTCTATTTAAAATATAATTAGGTCCATTATTTTGGAGTAGGCTAACAAAAAAAAAATTATTTTCAATTTTTCAACCCTTTCCACTCAACCAACTCTAAACCTAAATTAGACGTTTCCATTTCATATTTGGACTCTCCACTCTCCCTTCAATATTTTAAGTAATAATTAAAATAAATTATTTTAAACAGTTTCTTATCTTATTTCGTCCTTTCAGCTCGTCTGATAACTCTCTTCAAACCTTTGGCAGCAGCCTGGGCTCTTGGATTACATGTGGATTATCCTCTTAACGTCGATGACGGATGTGATGCTTTGGTGAACTCAGAATGCCCTCTGGATGAAGGAGATGTAGCAACTTATCATTTCACTTTTGAAGTTCTCAGGGCGTTTCCTCTGGTAGGCCTATACTCTACAATTTTTCTATTTATGAAATACGAACTTATGTTACTCAAATGAAAAAATCCATTGAGATTGAAGCAAAGTTAAGCACTGATGAATCTCGACCAGCCACGAATAGACTATTGAACGGCAGCTGGTAGTGAACGATAGATATCTTATTTTTAATACAGTATAATGACCGTAGTAGGCTAATAAAAAAGTATAAAAATCTCTTGTAACTGGTCGCACCAGCATGTGAACTTGAGTTATGTGTTTAATTCCCAATAACTGAAGATGGCCAAATAAATTCAGACCGAAATGTCTTATTCTGGCAGTTTTATTGAACCTAAATCAATCCAATTTGGCTGATATCACCAATTCTCCATTATAACAATTACAAGTAATAAATTTCGCACCGGAGTCCCGGGTTCGCTTCCCGTGCCAACCGAGAAAAATTTATTTGATTTGATTTGACTACAAATCATTTGAAATAAATAAGGATCGGGTCTAAATGGCCTTAAATGCCGAAAAAGACCTTAAAAATAAAACCACTTTAAAAAAAAGTAATAAATTTATTATAAATTAATAAAATGGGCTTGGGAGGTATGGCGCTTGGGAGCTCAATGTTGTTGAGCAAAATTGTAGAATAAATCTAATTTAATCTTTATTTGTTTAAAGGTGGATTTGAGCATCGAATTCACACTCGTTGACCAAGATAACCTGCCAATTGTTTGTTTCAACATAACTGGACGGACTGCGGATCCATAAATATCATCTTCAAATTTATCTTACTTTTATAAATATATTTAATAAAAATAAATTATAATAAAATTAATTAAATAATATGTAAATGTAAAAAAAAAAATAAAATTTAAGTTTTTATTTAATTTCTTTACTTTTGTTCTCCCGTTTCATGTGTCAGCATTTATCTGCATATACCTAGTGGCTTACGCCTTGAGCATATGCAACCATTACACTTTGGTGCCGAATTAAAAAACAATGCTGCGACGTGTGTGGAACCGTTTCAACAGTGAAACACATTTTAGAAGAGTGTACAAAATATGACGCGCAAAGGAGGAAGTTTAATCCGCAGATAAATCTTAAAGAAACTTTAAAATCTAAAAATGACACAGTTGAACTCTTTAAATTTTTAAAAGACATTAATATGTATGAGAAAATTTGAGTTGTTTTGTGGTATTTTATTTTATTATATTGTATTTATATTTTTTTTCTTTCTTTTATAAAGGCAAAATCTGTGCTGCGCCGCACACAACTTTCTCTTACCTTCGGTAATCGAAAGTTGTGTTCTGTGCTTGTCACACCAGATTTTTTGTGTCGACATATATTTAGTTCCCGACAGTACGGAACATTTGAATTCAGATGTAAAATTTATAAGTATGGAAAAATATTTATATTTTGTTACCATGGCAACCATTTCTCCTATCTTCCCTATGAAATACAAGAGTAAAGTGGTCTTCAGAAGATTTCAATTGCAAAATGAGAATATACATTTTAAAGAGCATCTAAAAAATAATTGATTTTTGAATTTAAAAAAATCGTTGGAGCAAATTTTGAGAAAATCGAAAAAAACTGAAAAAGTACATCAGTAAAGTACTAGTACTCTTTGGCCGATTTTGATTAAAAGCTTATTTTTCCGGTCCCGGGAGGTGTTTAACTTAAATATAAAATTGCAACCTCCTAGCTCAATTCCTTCATGCTTAAAATTGAACACACACCCACACACACACACACACACCCACCCACCCACCCACCCACCCACAGACAGACCATGTCGCGAAAACCACTTTTTGGATTCAGGGGACCTCAAAACGTGAAGATCCATCAAAATCTCGACATCGAATTTTTGACATGAATCCAATACTTTCTCTCTATATATATATTACATATATACATAGGTAAGAGAAAGTAAAAAGGCCTTAGTTACCTTGTTATATATAAATAAATAAAATAAATAATAAAAAAAAAACAATGACACACAGTCCAATTATATTAAAACCAATTAAAACCATAGGCGTAGCCACGGGGGGGGGGGGGGGGGGGTTAGGGGTTCAAACTTCCCCATGGGACCCAAGCCATGACTAGATATTTAAGCTCTATAATATAAATTATATTTCATATAGGGTAAGAGAAAGTAAAATATAAATATAATAATAATTTACTCTAGCTAAAAAAAGAAAAAAAAAATGATTTATAAATACCCTAAAAAAATTTTAAATATTTGAAAAAATGATGGACGGAAAATGTTCCTCAGGGCGAAAAAATAAAGTATCGTAAAAAAAAAAATTTCCTCAGGGCGGCAAAAATTCAATAATTTCGTCTTTCTAAAAAAAAGTTAAAATAATTTTCACGGGAGAAAAAAAAAATGTTCCGCAGGACGGAAAAACAAAGTTTTGAAAAAAAAAAAAAAAATTTAGGAGGGAGGAAAAAAAAATTTCTATATACGCCACTGGTAAAATTATTAGCTGACAGGGTCCCGGGATTTCGACTTCCTAAGGGCCTCCATGTTGCTTAATCCGGGACTGTCAGTGGGGATTACAGACATTAGGCCAGCCGAAATAATTGCCTAATAAATAGATGTAGGAGCTACCTTGAAAAAATCTGGGGGGGGGCTTCAATCAATATAAAGAATGTTAGACAGGAAGAGAGGATGTCAGCCAAAAGGAGATTCTATCGAATAAAAATCTCCATCCAGAAGACGTTTCGGCTTTAATTAAATAAATCCATCATCAGTTCTTAAGAGCTGAAACGAGTATAGAAAACAACCGTAACACAACAACACAAAATATTTATTAAATTATAAAAAACATCCGATCTTACATTATTGGCAATCTCAAGGTGTACACCATTGAGATGCAGATAGAGTTGTTATATATAAACATATACAAAATTATATAAAAAATATACAAAATTTGCATATCAGATGTCAGATGCTCATCAGTCAACACGGCCAAGTCTCAAATGTATATAAAAATTTTTATTATCAAATACACTTATTATAAAATAAATATTGGCGAGACAACGAACCCTGAGTACATCGACCCATAATACATCTTAATAAACACCGAAATCTCACAAAAGCGTGCATTTGAACTATTTGAAAATATATTATTTATTTGAAAATGATACTTTTCTAAATTAATTAATTTATAATATATTTTCAAAGTACAAATAAGCGCTATAAACAATTTTTTATAATAAGTTATTTAAATCTGGGCATCTACATTATTTAAGATGGACAAATATACATTACTAAGGCCAATACAATCAGTCTGATAGTTTAGTGCCCTATGTCCATATGTTTTTATAAAACATTTTTCTGCTACCAGACGTTTATATGTGTTGTCCACCTTCATCAGAATGATTGCTTTGTCAAAGTCAAATCCATGCATAAATTCGATCGCATGTGCGCTCAAAGCAGTCGATGACTTATTATTTTTTATACTCAATTCATGTTCCCTTTTTCGCAACGAAAACATGCGAGATGTTTGACTCACATAAACCTTAGTGGGATTGGGGCAGCCAAGGCAACGAATTAAGTATATTACGTTATGTTGTTCATGGGGGGGGGGGGGGCTACATCCTTATTAGCCTATATAAAAAGGAAATACTGCCTCTGGATGACAAAGCCGTACGGACATTATGCAGCTTGAATATTTTTTGAATTTTCTCCGACAGCCCTGGCACATAGAAAAGAGAGAAGAATGGCGAATCATTGCTAACAGGCACAGAGGTGGTGGGGGATGCTAGCCGCTCATTCTTCTTTTGATTGAAATTCCTGATTTGCCGAATTAATAACATGCACTGGATAAGAGTTGGACAACGCCGCCCTTCTAAAAACACCAACATCTCTCACAATGTGTCTTAAAAAATAAAACAAGGTGTTAATTTTATATACAAATGGACATTGTGAGAAATAATTGATAAACCTACCACTGTCAGTTGGCTTGACATAAAGGTCAAATGAAAGCGAGCCACCAAGATTTAGTATTTATCTTATAATAACTGTATCTGATAATAAAATTTTATATACATTTGAGACTTGCCCGTGTTGACTGATGGGCATCTGACATCTGATATGCAAATATTGTATTTTTTATATAATTTTGTATATTATTATATATAACAACTCTATTTGCATCTCAATGGCGAACACCTTGAGATTGCCAATAATGTAAGATCTGATGTTTTTATAATTTAAGAAATATTTTATGTTGTTGTATTACAATTATTATTTATGCTCGTTTCAGCTCTTAAGAACTGATGATGGATTTATTTAATTTAACCCGAAACGTCTTCTGAGTGGGGATTTCGATAGTCTCCTTTTGGCTGACATCCTCTCCTCCTGTCTATTATTCTAAATGTTGAACAGCCACTTCTCTTAACAAGATCAATCAATACAATTAGATTCCGCTGCAATACTCGCTTTCGGCGGGCCTGGGGCCTATCCAGGGGACTTCCCCTAGAACCCCTTGGTACCTTAGGCTGTTTATTACACAAATTTGATTATAATTTCCCAAAACATTCAAGAGATTCAAATAATTGCTACCTTACTTCTTGTTTCAAATACTATATCTGTACTTAATTTGAAATAGATTCATTGAAAATTGTGGATTTCTATAGACTATATAAGTTTACATATAAACAGGGGCGTAGGCCCTATATAGAAATTTTTTTCGGGGGGGGGGGGCCCGAACTCAAAAATTTTTCTGAGGAAAATTTTTTTTTAAGAAACTATACTTTTTTTCACACGAAATTTTTTGAGGAACATTTTTTCTATTGCGGAACCAACGTTGTCCATCCTGCGGAAAAATTTGTTGCGCTGATGTCTGTATATCCCTATATATGTATATGTGTTTGGGAAATTTCGGGGGGGGGGGGGCCCGGGCCCCCTCGGCCCCCCTTAAATACGCCCCTGCATATAAATATATAACACGGGGAATACATTTTTTCATTTCATTTTTAATACCTTCGGTAAATGAAAGTTGTGTGCTGTGCGGCGAGCCACACCAGATTTTTTAAGCAATAAGTGAATCACACCCACCTGCAAAGGAAGACACCTGAATACACACAAGCCTATCACACCTACACATTAACCCTTATCATTTTATATATATCTGAATGCATCTATCTATTAAGATCATTTCAGTCTATTTCATTTAAAATTATTGAAAATAAAAAACTAATAATGTTTCGATTGTGTTTCTTGTTATTCGTGTGTTTGGTTTCTCCAATAATTGCTACGACAGTTTCCAAATGTAAGTTGTTTTTTTTCAATTCTTCTTTTGTAATTTATGGTTGATTACAAAACTAATACCTAGTATGATTTTCAGGCCAGGTAGGTGATATACCACTTCCAAGGAATGTGGATGTTTATGGGTGTAGTGCTCAACCCTGTAATTTTGTACGAGGCGAGGAAACCGTCATGGATCTCACTTTCGAATCTCGTAATTATACATTTTTTATTTTATTAATTTCTCTAAAGATTGAATTCAATAAATTAAAATAATGAAATAGGCATATAACGCAAGAATATTAAAAATTAATTTTGAGATATCTTTTTAGTGTGAAAATATTGAAAAGTAATATGGACGATGTTTTGTATAAAAGAACCAAGCGCCATATGATCGAAATTGAGATAAGACCGCCATATTGTAGGGAAAAAGAAGATCTACCTCTTTATTTAAATCACAACTTTTTTGTATAAAACAAAAAAAAAGTCATTGCCATTGGCTTTGTTTACAATTGTGAAATTAAAATGACACTCAGAATTAGGATAATGACGTTTGGTTCCTTAATGCATAACATCGTCCATATAATAAATAGGGCCCGACCGAAACAAGATTTTCAGCCGAAACCGAATTTCGGCCTCAATCCTAGTTTCGGCCGAAACCGCAACCAACACCGTATTTCCTATTTTTTTTCTTTTCCCTCTTGCGAAAATCATTTGACTTTTTTTTTGTGTGTGTGCGAGTCTCAGCCCACCTTTTCAAACTCAAGTTTCGGCTGGTTTTTGGCCGAAACCGACACTTCGGTCAGTTTCTAATAATAAAATATAAATAAAATCAGCTGTTTAGATTTTAACGAAACTCCTAGATCAAATGGTAACAAAGTAAATAAAAAATATTCGAGTCCCAAAAGTTATACTACTAGTACCGAAACTCCTCAACCACGCTTATTTATAAGGATGTAATTAAACTCATTTGGAAAAATATAAAACTTTGTCTTTTTATTTTTCCCTTCCTACATTTTTCGATTCTATAATTCTCCCGGCATCACTCATTAAGCTTATTCTTCTAGCGTCTACATGTAGTCTTATCACATGCGTTTTGATGTTTATCTTATTGATTCGGCTCTAAAAATTATGATTAAATTACATAGTCTCTAACAGGGCAGTAGATAGTGGGAGACAGGATGGGATAAATTCCTGGACCAGAGTTCTCTTGTTATCTAGTGAGGAGACCATTCTATAATACAAATAAATTTCAGAATTTGTAGCTGTGAAATATATTTGATTTTATACTACCACCAGCTATCTTTTAGCAGATTTTCTTCTAAAAGACAGCTTATCAATGAAATACAAAAAAAAAAAAAAATCATACTAATTCACCTTCCGCAATGTGGAACAAAGGAAGACTAAGTCTTTCGGAATTAAATTTTAACCAATACGAAAGGATTAAAGTCTCAAGACTGCCATAACATATTTTTTGGACCACTTTTCCTCCAGAAAAGTTTAATGTTATATCGTTTCTTATCTTATTTCTTCTTTTCAGCTCATCTGATAACTCTCTTCAAACCTTTGGCAGCAGCCTGGGCTCTTCAAACGTGTGTGCCAAGCTATCCTCTTAACATCGATGACGGATGCGAGACTCTAGTGAACTCTGAATGTCCCCTGGATGAAGGAGATGTAGCAACTTATCATTTCTCTTTTGAAGTTCTCAAGGCGTTTCCTCTGGTAGGCCTTTAATTTTTCTTTTTGTTAGTATCAAACTAATAATCGCTCCCGAGGCATATGATGTAAAAATTTTTTTAACTCAATTTAATATATCAATTTTTTTAATAATTTAATTATTTATTAATTTATTTTTTTTAATTTTTGTATTAAATATCTAAAAAAAAACAAAGATTTTTTTAATGACTATACTAAACCTACAATTTTTTTTTTTTAAATTATACATTAGCCAGGAGCAAAAGAGAAAATTACAATTATTGATAAAAAAATATCCGTTGATGAGTGATTTTAACGTCGAAAAATATCAAAAGTAGTTAGAAAATAAATGAAGACAAATAAGAGGCTATAATATAAATATAAGTTTTTTAAATAAATTTTTAAACTTATAACAACGTGAAAAGTTACTGGAACGATTTGTAGCTTAAATTTTAAATTTATATTATATTATAGGGACGATGTTTTTGCCCCATGCTCCCATGCCCGCCCAAGTTTTTTGTCCTTCGGCGAACCTACGGACTCTTATTTAAATAATAATCCGAAAGCCGATTCCACATTTTACAATTAACTACGATATCTTAATAAAACTGTTCCATAAATAACCCACGTGATTGACACCTAAAGTATAATAGCGACTGCGCCCGCTCTAAGGGGCATTCGCCAGGGGGCCACATTTTGGATGTAAGGGGAGTTGTGTTATTATTGAATCAATAAAATTTTGTATATAAGCTTAATTAAAATTTTAAAAAATTATTTATATACAATTAGATATTACTTCATGTACCCGAAAAAAGATATAAGGGGGTGCCGCCGAGAGTCGAACCACGGATCCACCGATTTGCGCTCAGTGTGTGCCCTTACCACTAGACCACAGCACGACATTCGGGTATATGAACTCAGTTGGAAAGCAAATTTAGCCATCGGGAGGATTTTATACAATTAGATATTACAATCTAATCTAATTGTATAAATCTCCGTTTCGCGGCTTACCTACGCGAATATATAATATCTTAAATATTATATATAATTTCTTATTTAAAAATTATTTGTTAAATATTTTTTAAAATAATAAAAAATTTTAAATTTTTGGAATTCTATATTGACAAATTTTTTTTTTTTTGTTAAATGAAATGTGTATGTGCTCCTTTGTACCGTGAGGCGCAAATGGCCCTGATAGCTGAAGCGCCCTCCAATCTCTGAATAAAAAAGGGAATAAAGGATAAAAAACAAGATGAGAGCCCCTGAGTGAAAATAAAAATAATTTGGCGCTCATTGGACCCGTTTCGGGCGTTATCTCTATTTAATGAATTAAAAAGTTTTTTTATTTATTTATAGGTTAGTTTGAGTATCGAATTCACACTCGTTGACCAAGATAATCTGCCAATTGTTTGTTTCAACATAACTGGGCAGACTGTGGATCCGTAAATATCATCTTCAAATTCATTCTTATTTTTATAAATACCTGTATATTTATTAATAATAAAGATAAATTATAATAAAATTAATTTATATGTTTAATAATATGTAAATGTAAAAAATAAAATTTAAATTTTTATTTAATTTCTCTATTTTTGATATCCCATTTCATGTGTCAACATTTATCTGCTTAAACCTAGTGGCTCACGCCTTGGGCATATGCAATTGAAGCTGAATTAAAAAATAATGAAACACCTACAGCCCCATCAACAGTGGCGTCATTTAAACTTTTTCTTGGGGGGGGGGGAGGGCAAATTTTTTTCTTGGGGGGGCAAACATTTTTTTTTTCTTAAAATTTACTTACAAATGGGTACTCAAATTTGGTCAAAAGATATTTAATTTAATTAATTGTTTAATTTTGTACAGTTTTTATACTCGTAGATGTATTTTGGAGTATTTTATTTAGAATATAAAATTTTATAAAAATCAGAGCCCTTGGGGAGGGCAAATACCCCCCCCCCCCAAATGACGCCACTGCCCATTAATTATGTTCAAAATGAGAAAGGCGCCTTCTTTTGGGAGAGGGAGGACTATGGAGACACCTCCTCCATCCCACCCCCAGAATCTCTTAATTTATACTAGATATTTTGGTTTCTTAAAGATAAAATTGAATAAGAATAGTTTTTACTCAATTTTTTTTTTGCAGATAAAAATTTTCTGATTTTTAAAAACTAAATTATATTTTATTTGAAGTTTTTTTTATAGCTGATTTTTATTGTTTTTAGATAGTGCTTGAAGAGAAATTAAAATCATAATGAATTTCAACATTTCACCTTTACATCTTTTTATACATCAAATGCATGTATGTTTTTTATATAAAGTAGTAGGTGAAATATATTTAACTACTTTACTTAACTATATAGGCCTAAATGTAAAGGTGAAATTTTGAAATTCATATTGATAATGTCACCCCTAGTGCTCTGAAGATGATCCTAAATAGGATCGAAACCTCAGCTCTGAGGGGGAAATAAATTAAATGACGCTTAGCTGCACTCTTTTTAATTTCTCATTCTTCCTACAAATTAAAATATTGTTTCACCCCCTTCCTCCTCTCCCAAGATGGCTCAACAAAAATTTCAGCCTAAAAACAAGCAAAATCCCAGGACCGCGCTTCGAATCAATATTTATTTTATATTTTATATTAATTATTTCAAGATAAAGAATTTTACTGTTCGGTTGATGTTCTAGGTGAAAATTATGTATGTTCTGAATATGATTTTTATTTCCTAAAATGAAAAAATTTGCCAATAATATATTCTAGAACTAGGCATTCTATTAATATCATAGCAAATTTTGAATTTACAGTATTATTCTGCAGAATTTAGTCTTAAAATGTGATTTGAGGCTTAAAAATATGTATTGTAATAAATGGTTTAATAGAACCATTTCCAAAGAAAACGGTGAATGACTCTCATTAACTTGGCCTAATGGCAAATAGGATCTGATCCCTCTTGAGGAGAGAGAGCAGAAGCTCTCGCAGTGGCCTTCCACGTATTGTCAACATTCTGAGCGAATATAAAATAAAATATTCATAGTCTTAGCAAAAAGTTAGAGAAAAGAGATGTCTATGTATATTTTGTTAAAGCCCTACTGTTTGATAATTTTATATTATATGGCTCTCTATGACTGTAAGTTATAAAAGAACAATTTTATTTTTAATTTTATTTTGTAAAAAATAGGGAGTAAAAAATATTTTAGCCAACCACTGAAGAAGTCCTACAGCAAGTGGACGAAACATTGTCTGGGGTCAAATAAAGTTTTGTTTTAAAAAAACTTTCTGACTTTAATTGAACCTACTGGTCCGAATCCTTTTGAAAATTGAAAAGAAGGTTCCTGAGCTTCATCAAATTTAAAATATTCTTAAATTCGTGGAATTTGATGGCTGTGAGTATATTTATCACATTGATGGATGGCCTGATTGAAATTCATAAATTCAATTAATGTGTAACATAAAATTAATTATCATCAATTAGAAAACAATTTGAATCGGAGAGTTCCAAGCTGACACTTTGCCAATTCCCTACGATTACATTTTAACGAGGCTCCAGTGGCGATTACAATCATGTTCTGTGAGGTACTGAACATGATTGTTGAAATTGGTAGTGTCTACGCCACTGTTTTTTTCTTTAAATTCACTCACACGTTTTTATCATTTTTTTATTTAATTGAAAATAAAAAAAAAAATAAGTTAAAATAAAATTTTTATTCATTTTTTATTTAATTTCTTTTTTTAAATAATATTTATTTATGTATTTTAAAATTGTAAATGAATATGATTGAGAAAAATTAAGAGAAAAATAAAAGATGAAGAGGAATAGATTCCGAAAATCAATTTTACATCATAGAAAAGATTCACGAGATTTAAAAAAAAAAAAAAATGTTAATCTTTAAAATTAAAAATACATATTAAAATTTTTTTAAAATGAAATTACCACTATCAGGAATGAGATAAGAAGAAGAAAAGTATATTTATAAAGAAACTGGACTCCGTTGTAAAATGTTTTAAATCAATTATTGTCTACAATTTATTTATAATTAACCAGCATCTCTTACAAAATATTTGTGCTACAAGTCACATGAAAACAACATTCGTCTTTTTATTAGGATAAAAAGGTTTCGCGTGGTTTCAAAAAAAAAAAAAACAAATGAAAAAAAGAGAGAGAAAGAGAAAAAAAGAAAAAACTAATCTATTATGAAGAGTTGTTTAATTTGTTTTTAAATTAATATTGGTTACTACTATTAAACAATGATTAATGAATATTTTCAACATGTGTTTTAAGAACTTAGTTTTATTTATTTATTTATTTTTTATTTAACACCCAAACTTTGATGACACTTTTTACAGCTTTTTAAATTTTGTTTAAATCTTTTTTTTTTTTTTTTTTTTGTTTTTGTTTTCTAGCCAATACAAGACGGAGGATGGAAAGTCCCGCGCAACAACACAAGCAGGATTAAATTAAAATTTTAATAGAGTTTTCATTATTTAAAATATTTACAATATAATAATTAAATTGATAAAAACAACTTTTATATATTTTTTTTTTTTGTATTTTTTTTATTTTTATATATTTATTATTTTTCAACGAGTCCTCTATAACACTGAGGACCGCCACGCCACTGCGACATCACACGAACCCCGCCTTGATGCATGTCTTTGTTTTGTTTCCGTAGATTAATACAAGTCTTAGAGCTCAATTGATTTACGGAAATATATAAATATCTATATATCTATAAATATAATAAATAAACATATATATTTTTTTTTTCGTTCACACAAACAATTGAGGAAATTTCGTTTATTCTTTTTACTCAATCCAAAATAGTCAGCTTGTTTTGTGTGACCCGCGTCGTTGCTGATTTATTTATAAGTTATTTTTTTTTAAATAACAGATAATAAATGAGCATGAATAAAGTTACAAAAACGTACAAAAGGATTGACTATTTTGGATTGATGGAAATTTCCTCGATTGTATTTTATTATTATAAATATCCCGGCGTGTCGGAATGGCGACATGGACTCAGGTGGGGTTCCAGCTGAATGTCGCTCCACGCCACTTTGCATGCATTTTTATTTCTGGTGCTGCTGTCCTGATCCGCCAGTGGGTCCTTTTCGGCAACTCTCAATAACAAAGAGACCAAAGAGGCTTTTTATTAAGATTCTTGTAATGACCTTTTAACAACACGGTTAAGACTAACCTAAATGCACATCTAAAATCTACATATCCAGTTTTTTTTCAAGCATGTTTTTATCAGCTATGAATAATGTAGCTCAATCCATACCTCATCTGTGGTTGCTACTCTAAAATGTCTATGTAATGATACTCATTATTTTTTTTTTTGTTTTAAATTTTTTTTTTTTAAAGAAGAAAAGGACAAAAAAATCTATGCGATTTCATCATAGTCTTTTTTTTAGCAATGGGAAACAACAAGATGTACCGATTTTTTTTTCCGTTTTATTTTTATTATTATTATTTTTTTTAACAACGTTGAAATGCAACAGATGGGTTCGGATAAAACACCAAGCTAGGGAGATGATGAAAAAAAAAAAATTATTCAAGAAAAAAAATCAATAAAAGCAAATACAGTTTTGACATTGAATGTTCATGAAGAGTAATGTATGGATGGGGTGTTTATTTCTTGGATTTTATGAATGACGTGTATGCGTGTGTGTTTGTGTATGTGTTTGTGTTGTGTGTGTGTGTGTGATCTTGGGTATGTGCTCGTTTCCATAATGAAATTACGTTCCATTTAAGGCAACTGTTCTCGCATGTGTGTGGAATGTTAGTGGAGCCTCCCAAGGGCGGGCCGCAAGCCGCCGCGCCCGCCAATCACTGAGGCCTACGTTTCAGACGGTTTGCTTCTATTTCTTTTTTTTTTTTTTAATATTTATTTATTAATTAAAATTACAAATTTATTTTTTTTATAAATAAATTTTATTTTGCATTGTGTTTAATAATTTTTTTTTAAGTGGAAAGCGGGCGGAGCAGCTATTTTTAGAGCATTTAGGAGCAATTTATAAATTGTCCTCAGATGCAACTACCGGCCTTTTTTGTTTTTTTTTTTTTTAAAGTATCTTGTACATTTACATACATGTGTGTGGCATTTTTTCAGGATTAGACGATTTTTTTTTTAACTTCCAACATACATTTCTATATATTTAATTAACATTTTGTTTGTGAATGAGTGTCATAATAATGTATATAATATCTATATAACGTTTAAATTTTACATCGATAATCTTGTTATTTTATCTTATACATTTCCGAAAAATAGGTTTATTTTTTCGTCTTTCTGTGCCTCTTTTTTTAGGGCATGTCATAACAACCTTCATATAACAGTGTTATAGAACCCTGATTTCTAAAAAGAACTATATTATATATATATTTATATATATATAAAAAAAAAACAATTAAAAAAAAAAATAAACAAAAAATTAAGTGAAAATTTAACAGCAGAATCATATACATCTTGCAGTAATAACAACCAATTTTTTTTTTATTATTAATAATATTATCTTTTTTTCTTTATTATTATTTCATAAAATACTTTTTTTTTTTTATTTATTATTAATGTTGATGATAAAGAGTCTCTAGCATGATGCTGCACTGGCTCACTTCTACGCTCTCAATCTAACACTCACGGTTGCGATGCCTCTCCTCGGTGACCGAGCAGCCCTCATCACTTTATTTTTTAAATATGTCCCCTAGCAGTTGCCTACTAAAACGTGGCTCGAGCGAAGCTTTTTTTAATATATATATATACTTTTTTTTTTTTATTATTTTTTTTTTTTATTTATTTATTTTTATTTTATGAGTTTCAAGAAAAAAAAAAAAAAAAAACAAAAAAACCTTCCCCGTACGCCATTTTGTTCGTGTCTCTAGTACAATGCTGCTTTGCTTTCTTTTTTTTTTTTATTTTAAATATATATATATATTATATATATACTAACATTTGGACGAGTGGGGGTGGGGTGGGTGGGATGAGAGCACGGCATTTCGGAAAACCCTGCACACACTCAGGAGGCGGGGGAGGGGTCTGGTGAGAGGAGCTCCGGTATTTTCTTCTTCTTTATTTTATTTTTTCGTTTCTTCTTTTCGTCGGCTTAACCTCGATTTTTTTTTCTTCCTATTTCTTTTTCTTTTTTTTTTTTTTTTCATTTCTTCACACTCACAATCGTCCTTCCCGATTGGTCTCCCGAAGCTCACTCACTTCGTGGTACCTCATCACCCCACGTTGTTTTTAATTATATTTTTTTTCCGGGATTCCGTCACCTCACCACCGCCGCCATCGCCATTCATCCCTTTAATAATATGTTTCTTGTTCGAGCCAGCCGCCTGGGTTTCGACGCAAATAGAAACGACGCACTTCGTCGTAAATGAAGATCGAAAGCATGAAGGGAAGGCCAGGAAGCCACCAGACGAATCTAAAGATATATGCAACAATAAATTAATATACATATTACAGCTAAGATTTATTTATTCTCTTGTTTTAAAGTAAACAATTTGAAAATTTCATATTTATTATTGTTCCATAAATAAAAAAAAAGTAAAAATAGGATATAATATTGAACTTAAGGAAATCAGTTGGATATAGAAGCGTATATAAGAGGGGAGCCGAGAGAGGATTTTTCAAACCTATATACAGTATTCAGTAGTTGCTTGTAGCTGGGAATCGTAGATGAGGATACAGTACTCTCTAAAAACGAATTAGTAAAAAACTACTAATTCATAGTGTATAGTCACTTTTTTAAGATGTGCAAAGTAGACCACCCGTAAATAGTGGATATCCACTTTTTCAATTAGTAAAAATTATTAATATGAAAAATTCACTAATTGAAAAAGTGAACTTTTAAAAAAATAATGACCAAAAAAAAGAAATGTTTAAGATATCTGAAATAAGGTGCGATGACACCGTGACCTTAACTTGTGTTTACTGACTCGAGTTCTAGCCGAACCCACTTAAACTTGACTTACTATTACTTCTTTGTTATTTGCTCTATAAGTATGTCGCTGATGTTAACAATGCTTTTTACTTGAATGTTACTAAATTCCTTCCCAGCAATTTATTTCTAAATAAACTTAATAAAACTAATTATCGTTATATCAAGAAATATATTTACTAAATTTTAAGTAAAAATATTTCTTAATTGACTATTTAAAAAATAATATTTTATTAATTTAAAAAAATTTGGAATCTATTTGTTTTGACCTAACATATATTTCCTGCAATTTTTAACAAAAAATACAAGTTATCTCAATATTATTATTTATTTATATTATTATTACTTAAATAAAGCCTTATATTGCCAAAAATGCCTTTATTAAGGAACCGATCAAACAGCTGGTCGGCCATGTTGGCTTCTCAGACAGCCGGAATTGAATGAACTACTTTTTGAATTAGTAAAAAATAACTAATCTAAAAGTAACCAATAAATTTACTAAATATCTCAGTAGATTCTACTCAAAATGACTAAATTTGGTGTAATTTTCTTACCTACTGTTTGAATAAGTATAAATTCTACTAATTCGTTTTAAGAGAGTATATATACGAGTATTCTATATATATTAGCTTGCACTCACCCAGGACTGTGGATTTAACAATAGGTAGAATTAGGAGGCCTTATTAAGTCCGGTTAAAGAAACAAAATATATTTAAAAAATATATCTTATTTATTTCTTAATTTTTCTTCCTTGGTTGGTATGATGAAGAAAAATTAATAAATAAATAAGATATATTTTTTTAAATATATTTTGTTTTGGCCTCCTAATCCTGCCTATTCTATATATATTCTATATTTTTGCTTGGGAAAGTGCGTTGCATCCAGTGCCGGATTACCCATTAGGAGGAGTAGGCGATCGCCTATAAGCCCCACGTATTTTAAGGGCCCCACAACAGATTTTTTTGAACTCTTTTTGGGCATCTGAGGTCATTTAGAGTCCGCCCTATTTATTTAAATTTGAATAGTAGCCAATTCAATTGAAATTAATTTTTGGCGGATGCGAACTAGGGACCCCTAAAAGTGGCAAGCATCGCAGGGGAGTATATAAATATAAATTTCGATTTTTTCCCTAGCCTTTGGGGACATTTTGAACATTTGGGAAATTTTAAAATTTCTCTCTCGGATTTAAAGATTTAAAATTGCCTCTCTCAGCTCGACTTTCTGTACTCTGGCCAATCGGCGGGAGAACAGGCACATACATACAGGGAGAGGAAGTCAGCCGCTTGCGCTTTATATTATAGTATGATGATAAGCATTTTTTTTTTTTGATAAAACTTTTGTCTTTGAGAGTGCCTGGGCCTCTCGGGGCTCAGAAATATAAGGAATTTCAAAAATATTTTTGGTACGGGAGAGGGGGGGGTTGCCCCCCCCCCCCCCCACTCCGGAAAGAAATATATTTACCGCCGGTTTGATATATAAAATTTTAAAAAACATCAATCATCTTCAGCATAGAATAATAAAATGTTATCTATAAGTCTTATAAATATAGTATAATATAATATTGATGAAATTATTTCTTTGACTTCACTTATAGATATAATTTTATTAGAAAGAGTGATTTTTAAAAGAACGCCTGCAATTTTCCAGTCTTCTACCAAACAAGCATATCTTCATTTTGGTTGCCTATCATCAGGCGAAAGTCAAATTAATTTTTTTTTATAATTATTAGTATTATAAAGAAGAAAATAAATAATTTTTTTATAAATTATAAACCTTTTGTAAATTCATTGTATTCATTTGCACTAATGTATTTTTAAAATATTTATAAGGCCTAAGATGCCCAAGACTTAAAAGCTTGCATCACAATAAAAGTTTAATGAAAAGTAAAATTAATCTTTCTTTGGTGAATTCTTAATAAATTTTCTTCATTTGTAATTAAGTAATTATTTTGAAGTGTACTTACTTAAGAGGGTACATTCTAAGGCCTTTGTCCATTCCAGGACAATAAGACAAGAACGCTGCGAGAGCTGTCTCGAATATAAGACCAAAATTGAGAGCCCAATTCCTAAAAGATTATTACATATTAATACAATTTAATAATAGATTAAAATAAAAAAAAATTATCTTTTAATTATTACCTCATGCCTTGATGAATAATTGAGTTTCGTCGAGTTTTACAAATGATAAGATCAGCCCACTGTACGATAACAATAGTAACAAAGAAGGCAGTATGGCAGGTATATTCAAGTTTCTTTCGATCTTGATAAGTCTAAAGAAATAAAATAGGATATTTAATATTTTCAATCAATAAAAAATAAAGATTTACATTTTTTTCTTCTCTTAATATAAATTTTCTCTGTTTTATTAAAAATTGGTAATAAAAGGAATTTATATTTCGTTGATAAACAATCTAGAAATGTTATTTAGAATATTTATTGTTCCAAGAAATGAAATTTTTTTCCTAGAAAATTATTTTCTGTTACTTTTAAAATCAAAAGTAAAGATGATCTGGAGTGATTCACGTACGTAATTAGAGATAAATTTCAAGTGAGCAAGGGAATTTTATAAAAAATCAATCAACTAATATTGGTATTATTATAGCTATAATTAATTTTAAAAAATTAAAAAACTAGGTTTTTGCAATACAAAATTTCTCAATCTCTTATATTTTAATGGTTTATAAAAATTCCTTTTCCAATAATTAGTATTAAGAATATGAAATGCATAAATGTTTTATATTTTACCCATTCTTGGCCGTAGGAATCCGTAAGGTCATTAACGGCTTTAGAGTCCCAATGTTTGCGAATTCCGAGCAAATTTAACGGAAGGAAGCCATTTTCAGCCATGATCACAAAGTAGACAAAGAAACCTGCGGCGGCCTGGATCATTCCGATTTGACCATATGCCATCGAGATCAACCTGCGATCGGGAAAAAACAAATAAAATAATTAGTATTGTATTCATATTAATAACAAATAAATGCATTTGATTTTATTTGAATTAAAGGAATTCAAATAAAACAAAAAAAAAAAAAAAAAGAAAATTTCTCTAAGCTTTCTTTCAATTATTCTTCTTTAAGTATGTATTTAATTACTAAAGCCAATGTCTTTTATATAATATCATTCTATTGTGTAATTTGGACCAAGATTTACATTTCAAATCCTTTTTGTTGCTGATAAAGCGAAACTCCGATCTCCAGGAGTCCGGGTTGTGGGTCGATTTTAAACTCATAGGATTTGAAGATTAGTATCTGGACATCAATTTCTAAACAGTACGATCACTCTCAGAACACTCAAGAAAATCGACTTTGAAGAACATCAAGATTTCGAGTTGTTTAAGTTTGGATAATTTTATTTATATGTAAACAGTGTCTGGTAGCCGTGAGAGTAAGCGCAACAGTCTTGTAAACAAGGAGTCGTTAGTTCGATGCTTGTTGGGGCATAATTTTTTATTTCAATTCTCTATCCGTATATAAGTATCTCTCTATTAACATTTATAAAATTGAAATTAAATTAACAAATATTTTTTTCAATATAAATTAACATCTTTATTTTAATTCTCGTTCTGAAATTACGAATATTTATAATAATTTGAAATTTGGTATAAAAATTAAAAACATTTATTGTATTTTTATACTTTCAATTTATTAAATATTCATTAGTGTGTAGAGGGTAATTAAATAAGATTTATTTATTGAAAATATTTGTTAATTTTTCATTTTATAATATATAATATGAGAGATATTATGAGGATAGAGAAATGAAATTTAAAAAAAAATTAACAACATCGAATCTCCTTGTTTCAAGACTGTGTCTCACCTAGCTGTTTACATATAAATAAAATTATCAAAAATCGGAAATCTTGATGTTCTTAAAGTCGATTTCTGAGTGTTTGGTAGTGTGTTAGGAAATTGTGTGTATAATTTAAATTATGAGTAAATGGAATGCCTAAGTGATTTCACTAAAGTTATGATGTTGGAAAGATATAGAATAAAAATTTTAACTTTTACGAAAAATCTTTACAATAATAAAGATATGTATACAATTTTTTACAATTTATTTAAAAAAAAAATAAATAAATTTTGAAGTCTAATAGAAGCTATCAGTGCTGCGCCTGTAAATTCGGTAAATGTTCTTTTTTAAATTTTACAGGGACGAGTTGATTATAAATTTTTGTCTAAATAAATATTAATTAATATTATTGTTAAATGTTCTTAAGTTGGGGGGGGGGGGCAGGTGGGTGAATTTTTTTAAAATTTTATTTCAAAACATTTCTACGGGTATGTAAACTGTAAAAAACTAATTTAATTAATGATCTTCTGGCCAAATTTGAGATACCCATTTGGTCCCCTCGAGAAAAAGTTAAAATGACCCTAATGTGCATATGTGTTGCTGAAATGAGTTCTCACAGGAGAAAAAATAAAAGTTTTTATTCGCAATATATCAATATTTTGGCTGACATCTCATCTCATTAAAAGAAATTTAAATAATCGATTCGAAGTCGTAAGCGATGAAAAATAAAAAGAATTCATCGCCATATAGACCGATAATATAAAGTATTTATCCGGTGTATGGGAATAAAATTTCGGAGGGCGCGGGGGGGGCCCCCCAAAAAAAAAAAAAAAAAAAAAAAAAGGAGACTAATTAGATTCTCCCAAAGTTACCGAATCACTAAAAATAAAAATTAAAAAGTTTAAACTCCGCTGGTGGAACTTTGTCCTGTAAATGGGAGGCGCGTAAACTGTAAATAGGGAATTAATTTATAATGAAATTTTCTTTTTATTTTACCCTGATGATTCAAAAGGCTTTTTCCAAATAAATTTATATTCTTCAATAATATAACAAATTTTTCAAGCGCAGCTTCGGTAAAAAATTCATTAAAAGAAATCCTTAGAGAAAATCTTTTCTTGTAAAAAAATTTTTCCCGGAATTTTAATTTTTTAAATTTTAGTATTATTTACATAATATTATAGTGTTAGTATTATTATTATAAAATTATTATTAGTTAGTAATTTCATTCAAGAATAGATTAAAAAAGGAACACTGAATACTCACATAAATTCCTATGTTGAGTTATTATGTCATGCTTGAATTTTATTTTGAAATGTTTTTACCTGCATTTTCACTTTAAAAAACAACAATAAAGACAAACCAATGTGCGACACTGACATAATCAAAGTGTATTAACATTGAATAAAAAATGCTTTAGAGAACATTGAAAAGATGCCAAAAGAATAGAGAAATAAGAATAAGATGATGATCAACCAGAGAAATAAGTTTATGATTAGACACAAAAATTTTACTATTAATAGATTAATAAATTTTGATGAATTCTCAATTAGATACTTTTGATACACATTCAATCAACATAAACTTATTAAATTCTCTTTGGTTCAAGCAAATATGAAAAAAAAAATTGCTATAAGACTCGAATAATTATTATTAGTAGTGTTATTTTATAACATTTTTATTAATTGTAAACCCTATCCTGAATTTTTGTTATCATAATTATTATTGATATTAAGATTATTATTATTAATTTTTTGAGTCTTCTAGCAACAAACTTCTGCTGAATCGAGAAATGTCCAATAAATAGAAAATATGGCACGTTCAAGTTATAATTATGTTAATAATAAAGAATGCAAATAATGACCAAAATCTGAACAAATGAATTATGTAGATTTTTTTTTATAAATAATTTATTTACAAAAAAGGAGTTTTTGGGGTATTTTTTACAACAAGTCTAAAATAAAATGAGATTATTTATAAACGAATATTAAGGCGAATAAAAAAAGCCCGAGATCATTTGCGAAAATATTAATATTTGAATGATGATATTAAAATAAAAATCTTTTTTATTGCCCATCCCCATTTTTCTAAAAATATTTCGGAACAAAAAGCGAACCCCAGACCCCTAGCACAAGAGGCGAGTGCTCAATCATTGGCTAGAGGAATTAATGCTGTTTTTGTTTTTAATAATTTTTCTATAGTAGTAGTATACAATTTTTAAAGTAGATGTTAAGTTAAAAATAAAAAAAATGACAAAATTTATCGTACTCTTAAAAAAAAAAGAAATTTTTTAAAGAAAATCATTTTTTTAATGCGTAACCTTTATTTGTTATGAGTGAATCGCATCCGAGTCTTGAATTATGAGACATTGTTTTATTTATTATCGGCAATGAAAATTATTTACGTAGATGATTTGAGTGCGAGAGAAGTTGAAGTGTGAAAAGATTTTAGAAGAATGCAGCTTGTGTTGTTTCTTTAATTTAATAAATTTCACTACTTACTGTTTTGATTTTGGTAAGAACCATAATATAAATGATGAATATATAATGCGAATCATCATTCAAATTATTATAATGAAAGAAGAAAAAAAAAAGTTAATTCATAAAGATAAGTGAAACTTTTATACAAATTATATAGTAGGGCTGGGACGAATAGAGTAATGAGTTTGGAGAATAATTAACCAACAGTTTATCTCTCCACTTGACGTCCTTTATTTAGAAGATATTTCGATGCACATGTCATGCATCATCTTCAACGTGGGCTTGGTCACAATCTTTTAAATACCTTAGCCCCGTTATACATGTTTATGAGGTGCCTTTTATAAGGGATATTGGTCGGATTTATTCAAATAACTTCCATTGGGTAGATCATCTATTGAATTTTATCAACTAATTTTCGAAGTTGTTGAGTCTAGTTCAAGGGCGGATCCAGAGGTGTTTCTCGGGGAGGGGGGAGAATCTGGTGAGACCCGTTGCACAGCACAATATTTTTTCTTAATTTCGGTAATTTAAAGGCACATTATGTACTTGTTTGCCAGAATATAAATACAAATCAAATTTTTAAGTATTAATTTTTAAAATTTTACATTAAAAATAAATTCTTTTTTCGAAAAAAAAGGTATTTTTTTCAAATCTCAGGGGGGGTAATTACCCCCTTTACTCCCCCTTGTATCCGCCCTTGGTCTAGTTGCATCGACAGTCGTCTTTTTCTTGTTCCCGGGTGAGAAATCAAAATTTACGTCTTTTGTTCCCCGTTGCCCAGGGGCGTCATTTCAACTTTTTCTTGGGTGGGGGGGGGGAGGGGGCAAACATTTTTTTTCTTAAAATTTACTTACAAATAGGTACTCAAATTTGGCCAAAAGATATTTAATTTTGTACAGTTTGTATACTCGTAGATATATTTTGAAATATTTTATTTAAAGAATAATATAAAAATCAGAGCCCTTGGGGGGGGGGGGCAAATGACGCCACTGCCGTTGCACCAGCACGGCACCATTACATTGGAGTGGTGGGGATGCAGCATTCTGTAACACTTACAGGAGGATGAATTCAACAAGTTCTACGATGCGTAAAGATGTTTCTCCTTGACATTTTTTTTTTATTATAATAACTTCTTTCATTATAATAGTTCAAAGCTTGTCAAATTATATATCTCCATACCGCGATGATGGTTCAAATAAAAAACATAACGTCAGAAGTGACATTGATAAAAAATGAAACCAATACAAGCTTCTTCTATAATTTTTCCATTCTTCAAAAATATTTACAAATGAATAGTGAATGAATGAAAGTGTGATATGGTGATGATACTATTAAAGTATTTGTATTAAATATACCTGGAACATTCTGTAAAATAATTTTACGATTATTAAGCTAGTAAAGCGTTTTTTTAATAATAATAACAAAAAATTGTGTCAATGTTCCAAATTATTTGATTATATAAATATATGTATTATGTATAGCAGTGTGAAATATTCGCTCTAAATCTATAAGTGTATAGACAATAGATTATACAAAGCTTAATTTGAAAACATCAAATTTGTCTAAAAAAAAAAAAAAAAATTACATAACTCATTCATTTTTTTTTTTTTGGTCATTAAAAATAAATAACTACTAATAACCAAGCAACATTTAATGAATGGTTGGTTGATAGTGATAATTGGAGGGAAAAAGGATAATAATGAAGAGGAAATCGTGCTAACATTGTTTCGTTTTTTTTTTGCCTAGGCTTGATTCGACACAACTAATAGAACTTAGCAAAAAACCCACCTGCGATTCACCAGATTATCCCTATACGGGTCCCTGGGCTGACGTTTCATTATGTCCGACTCTGGAGCCTCGTAAGCCAGAGAAATAGCAGGCACCTATGTGTAGCAGTATAATACAGTAGAAAAATAGTTAGTAGCTGAATCATGCAGCGAAATATTAGATGGTCGCTCTTCTTGCGCCCTAGAAGTGAAGATCGCTGCAATAGCCTACTATTTAGTAGAAGTAATAGTAGAAGAGGTATTTAAATCTCCAAAATAAGAAGATAAAAAGAGAGAGAGTGAGAGAGAGAGAGAGAGATAGAGAAAGAGCGAACGGAATTTGCACGCAGAAATAAGGATTTAGAAGAGAAAATTTATGGATGTTATTTGTGGATATTGTGAATAGAGATAAAGAGAGAGTTTTCCAACATTTTGTGTTTTTTTTAGTGTATGAATGAATTAGAATCTAGTGAGTGAATGAAGGGGTAGTTCAAGATCGGAAGAGTGAAGAAATAATAGTAGCGTAGATGTGTAGTAGGTAGTTTAAGTCATGCCAAAAAGCATTTTTGTTGTTTGTCTTATTTATTTATTTTTTTTAAGGAGAATAAAGCCAAAAACATTCAAGGAGTGGAAAAGTAAAAAAAAAAAAATCAAAAAAAAAAGAAAATAAATAAAAATAAGAAAAATAATTCAAGGTTGCGCTTTAAAAAAAAAAATTAAGTACTTACCTTTTGGGAAATTAACATGGCAGTAGGCGTCATTGATTTTTTTAGAATAATAACATATCAAAAAGACAGACATAACACAGAGGAAAGCAGAAGTTTGATTTCGTAACTCGGAATGAGCGCACTCAAAAGAGAATCTTTTGGCTGCGCTTATTCTTTAATGAAAAAATAAATAATAATTATAAATAGTATAATAGTTGTATAGAACGAACGGAGGGCACCGACAACACCAGAGTAGAGAGTGAGAGAGAGATAGAGAGAGATAGAAGAGAAATAGAAAATTTTTTTTAGCTTTTTTATAAAAATTTTTGTTTATTTTGTTACCTTTCATTTACAAGTTTATCTGCGAAAGGGTTTCGTGGTTGTCGCTTCATGATATCAGACTCAGCCTCTTCGTAAGCCAGGGAAATGGCAGGGACCTAACAAAATGGCGTAACACGATGATGAAAGGAAACAATAAGGATAAAAATAAATCTTAAAAAAAAAAAATGTTAAAAAAAAAAAATAAAATGAAAATGGAAAACACATTTGTTATATGATCAACATCAAGGGGTAAGTAAAAAACAGGAGCTTTGATTTATTCTGTATGAAAGAAGGATCGCTTGGCTACGCATTGCAAACACCGAGTACACTTAGCAAGGAGAAGTGGGTAAACGAACACATTCAAGGCAGCGTTTTTTTTGCAAGCACTAATGTCTTTGTAAGGAGGAGTTGTGTAGAATCTTGTACTACAATCCTTTGAATCTATCTATCTATCTAGCTATGGCAAGACCTAACTATCTAATCCAATGTAAAAGAAAGAGACAGAGAGAGAAAGAAGAGAATGTCTTTGTCTAATCTGAATTCAACTCTGAAAGGGAATTTCTGGTGTCCTAAAAGGTTTCTTCGGTCAGGCAAAAGGGTGGGTGGATTGGAAAAGTGGTGGTTTCAAATTTTATATTAATCATTAAATACGTTCTAGTATCTAATTCTAATGAGTGCAGAATATTATTACACAATAAGAAAAATAGATCAATAGAAAAACACAAAAGTTAGGATTAACCTGCGAGAGCACACAAGATATTAATATTTATTTTTTTTTCATTCGTGATTAGAAAAATCAAAAATCCCATACTTTTAAGGATGGATTGAGTTCTAATATGAATATCAAACATTCATATGAGCAAACAATCCAATCGTTAATTTAAATTAATTCTTAAAAAAAATAATTTCCGATTAGTCATTTTAATATTAATATTAAAAAAAAAAGTCAAACATTTCGTTAATTGTTTCGTAGGAGGCACCTGTTGTTGACAAGATTGTCCAGGTGTGGATTTCGCGGTGGTCGACGCATGATATCTGATTCTGCGGTCTCATAAGCGAGAGAAATGGCTGGCACCTTAAGAAGGTTACGAGGACTTTAAGAAAGATTTCATTAGAGGATTTTAGAAAAATATTCTAAAATAATATAACAAAACAAAAATGATTAATTGACAAGAGGAGTAGAATTAATGTTGCTCTTGTGCCGAGTAGATTTTTTTGTTTAATTTAACTTATTAATTAATTTTTACTTGTCTGGTGGATAACTTGACAAGTATCACACCATTTATTGGGATATGTTACGCCAAGGAGTTAGGCAACCAAACTGTCACACGCACAATAAAATAAACCTTTCACAATTGTTGATATTTAATAAAAATTCTTGATTGGAGTTAAACTGTGTATATAATAAATTTTTTATACAAATGAATTTTTTTTAAATAAAAAAAAAAAAAAAATACAAATGTTCTATTTTAAAATGACATCAAAATTAAAACTAATCCAATCATTTGTTAGAAAAAAAATCTTAATTTTGTTTTTGAATGAAACTTCTCGGTTTTCGATAATTTGTAAAAATGAATGCAATATATTTTTAAATATCCTGGAATTGTCTTTTTAAGAATATATCATCAATAGTATTAGCGTCCATATGCCAGCTGAATTGCCTGACAGCTTAGTGATAAGAAATTTTATTATAATCTCATATATATGAGCTAAGTGGTCCATGACGTTATTATGAGATGTGGTAACTAATCTCCTTCCAAATTTATGAATGTATTTTTAAATTTCGCAAACAAAAGGAAAGCAGGTCAATAATTAAAATTTTTCCTATTTGAATTCCAAAAAAAATTGTATTTTTAGAAAAACAAAATAAGGAATCGAATTTTTTACAATAAATTGCCTCCAAAACCAAAATTAAAAATAATAATGGTTTGAAAGCCTACAATTTAATAAATAATACTGAATTAAAAATTTTTAAATTTTGAATATATTTCTTCAAGTTAAAATTAAAAAGTCTAATTTTCTAAATATTGGTTTGTTTTTGTATAATTTTCTAAATATTGGTTTGTTTTTGTATAATTTTCTAAATATTGTTTTGTTTTTGTATAATTTCTTAAAATATTTTATTTTGAAGGGAATTTTTATATACAGGTTTAAAAAAAAAAAAAAATGTTTTTGGACAACATTGTAAAAATAAAAAAAAAATAAAAAATATTTTAAAAAATAATTTATGGGACTGAAAGGCGAAAGCCAACAGCCGGAAATAAATAAAAAAAAAAAAAAGTTAAAATTAATTTTTTTCTATTATTTGGAACTTTCATTTATAGAAAAATTATTTGCATATAAATTATGAGTTAATTTCATTTGTAAAAGTGGAAAAGTAAAAATATTTTTTTTATAAAAATTTCTAAAATAATAAAAGAGTTCCTGGATTGGTAAGTTTTTTTAAGAGAGCAACAATAATTCTCCTTTATGTTAATTTTCTAAAATTTCTTCTTTCTTTTCTTTTTCTAAAATCTTCTTTATTGATTAAATTTATGATAAACTCTCAAAAGTAAGAAGGTTGGAAAAAAATAATATAATTTAAACTAGTATTCTAGAAACAACACTAAAATTAATCATTATACTATTTCTTTTCTGAAAAAAGTATGATAAAAACTATATACAAAAATTTACTTTGAGAGATCTAAGAATAAGAAAAAATAACTAACTAAAATTTGATTTCAAATCTGTCTGGCTTATTATTCGAAACTAAAATTAATACTAAAATATAAGTTAATAAAATTTCTAAAGTGAATGGCAAACCATTGGCTTGCGGCCAAACAACCAATGGGTAAAAAGCTAAGCTCCAAGCTTGTTTTGAAGCAATGGAAAATTTGCTCTGCGCTCCTGAAAAGGCTTGGAAAGAAAAAGAAATTTCGATGTTATATTAATTATTATATTATAAGAAATTTTTAGGTGCAGATTGAGATCTCAAGGAATCAAGATGAAGAAAAAGAAGAAAATCAAAGGTGAGAGAGAAAGTGAAGAAAAGAAAGAAATTTGGCAAAGAACTTACCGATCCTAAAAAGTACAAACCTTCATATGAATTTTATAAAGAGAATTTGATAATATAGAAAATAAATAAATTATCAAAATTCATGCTTAAAAAAAAGAATGCAATGAAATTTTGTTTAAATATAATCGCTTGATTATTTTTACTCGTTCGGCGCGATTTTCGCGAAAATTTTCGAAAAGCAGAAGTAAAATAAAAAAAAAATGAAAAGAGAAGAAAAAATTTTGTTCGGAGACCGACGGCCTTCTCGGTTACCTTTCATTGACCAAATTATCTTTCAACGGATCGCGAGGTCGTCGCTTCATGATATCAGACTCGGCCTCCTCATAAGCAAGAGAAATGGCTGGCACCTGAATATCTCGCAAAGCGAGAAAGAATCCAACAAACAAACAAGAGAAAAAGAGGGTCAACAATGAGAAGAGATAAAAAAAGAAGGAAGAGTAAGAGAAAGAGAGAGAGAGAGAAAGAAAGAAGAGGAAAAATGGATTTCCTCGAGGTCTCGTCTGCTAATCAATCCAAAAAAAAATTCTTTAGTAGAACCGCATCTGAAATTGTTTCTTATAAGAAATTTTATATAATAAAAATTAACAAATCTAAGGATTATTGATAAAAAAAATTCATTTATTTGAAGAAGAAATGAAAGTTGGTGTAGCCTTTTTCAAATTAACTATTCAAAATGAGGTTTTTAAGACTAAAGAATGTAAAATTCGTTCTATTTGCCTATTCATTATAAATTTTTGAAAATACCACCTATCTATAGATTTGCCAAATTCACGAGAGCAATGTGACCTTGTCTTCAAACGGCTTAAATTGTCAAATCTGTCAAATTCACGAGACCTTGTCTTCAAACGGCCTAAATTGTAAAATCTGTCAAATTCACAGGAGATCTTGTCTTCAAACGGCTTAAATTGTCAAATCTGTCAAATTCACGAGACCTTGTCTTCAAACGGCCTAAATTGTCAAATCTGTCAAATTCACGAGATCTTGTCTTCAAACGGCCTAAATTGTCAAATCTGTCAAATTCACGAGACCTTGTCTTCAAACGGCCTAAATTGTCAAATCTGTCAAATTCACGAGAGCAACGTGACCTTGTCTTCAAACGGCCTAAATTGTTAAATGACTTCCCATACATGTAGCCCTACTTTTGTGAAGATTGTTTGTTTTGACAAGGGTCACACACAACATTAGTGTGCGTGCGTCAGTTGGGATGCCTAACTTCTTGGCGTTATGAAATATTTTTACTAGGGTCCGACCGAAACAAGATTTTCAGCCGAAACCGAATTTCGGCCTCAATCTTAGTTTCAGCCGAAACCGTAAACGAAAACCGACACTTGTATTTCCTATACAAAATTCATATTATTGTACCCTTTTTTTTTACTTATCCCTCTTGCGAAAATCATTTGAATTTTTTTTTTTTTTTTACTTACATAAAAGTGGTTTTTGAGACATGGTCTGCCTGTGTGTCTGTGTTCAATTTTAAGTATGAAGGAATTGAGCTATGAGGCTGAAATTTTATATTTAAGTTAGGCACCTCCTTGGAGCGTGAAAATAAACTTTTAATCAAAATCGGACAAAATGTACTAGTACTTTCGAATCTCATCCCATCTATATCTAATGACCTAAAATCACTCATTGGCCAGAAAATAGTTTAAAATCACGATATAAAAAAGGCTACATTCATTAAATTCATTTTCTTCTTTTATTTGTTTCACGATTATTTTAAATTAGAAGAATTGGGAAGAAGAAATAATTTTCAAGTGATTTCTGATGGACTCACCATGTCAGTTCCCAAATCGATGCAAAGGATGGTGACGGTGCCCAAAGGTAAGGGAATGTCGCATAAGATAAAAGCCAAGAAGGGCGAGATCTCAGGAATATTGGACGTTAATGTGTAAGCGATTGATTTTTTTAAGTTATCGAAAATAAGACGTCCTTCTTCGACTCCAGTGACAATCGACGCGAAGTTGTCATCTAAGAGAATCATGTCAGCTGCTTGTTTCGAAACATCTGATCCGGCAATACCCATAGCGACACCTGCACAAGAAGAGATATCAAATGATTAGTAAAAAATTAATAAAATTCAAGAGGCGATTCTTTTTTTATTTTGAATAATTAATTAAAATTAAAATATTATATAAAATGAAATATTTATCAATAATTTTCGTTGAAATAAATAAATTATTGTAGAAAAAAAAATAAACATGAAGATACCGATGTCAGCTTTTTTGAGAGCAGGTGAATCGTTGACACCGTCACCCGTTACAGCGACAATGGCACCCATTCGTTGACAACCTTCTACGATAATCAATTTCTGTTGCGGTGATGTCCGTGCGAACACAATTTCGGTGTGATACCTACGGGAAATCATGTAAAGAACAACTTAACAAAGAAACCAATAAAATTCTGATAACTAATTTTATACTATGAACACAGTGCTGGTGGTTATCCAGAAAAAAATTTCAGGGTTTAGAAACAATAAAAAGAAAAATTGTACATAATACAGGATGGCAAATATTCTAATAACGTACTAAAATAAAGTTGGTATTTCTCTATAATAGTAACTTTGGGCTTATGTCTTGCTAATTTGTCAGATCATCATATCATAGCGTGGGAATTTAATTACTTATAAATTGAATATTTTTAGGATCTTTACTTAAAACTTAAGACTTGATAAATTTTTTATTTGCCTATTTAAAAATTTGATTAACACCTATCATAGTAGAGATTGCCTATCTACAGGCGTAATTTAATTTAATTTAATTTTAGTTATACGGTAGTTAAATATTTTTTTGAATTTTATAAGTGAAAATAAAAAAGATGTCCCACTATTTTAATTTTTTTTAAATCCAAAAATATATTTTATTTTCTATTTTCCCCCGTATTAATATACAGCCCTGGGGTCGTCCTGTATAAATTTTGGATTCGACAAACTCCTCTTTTATTGAAAATATAATATTTCTCATACTGTTAATATTCTTAAAGAAAAATTTCAAATCTATAAAAATAAATAATTCCATGAAATATACCTAAGGATTTCATCAATTTGATCAGATCCAAGGTCTCGCAGTTCAGTGCCATGAACGACAGCAGCTTTCGCTTCTCGTGGGTTCACTTCAGATACGGGAATATTAAGTCGTTGCGCAATGTCCTCTACTGTTTCGTTTCCTTCACTGATAATTCCGACCGATTTAGCGATAGCCTTGGCTGTAATGGGATGATCGCCAGTGACCATGATGACTTTGATACCAGCTGAACGACATTTGGCGACGGCATCGGGTACAGCTGCACGGGGAGGATCAATCATTGACATAAGACCAACGAACCGGAGACCACTGATAGGGAAATTGGGATCATCGCAATCGAATTTGAAACCGAGAGGGAATTTATCCGATGGGAGCATATAATCGCAAAAACCTAAGACACGTTCACCAAGTCCGCCAAGTTCTAGATAAGCATTATTGAAGGCCTCTTTCATTTCTTCATCAAGGACTTTCTCTTTTCCACCAATGAAAATAGTTGAACACTTATCGAGAATACGTTCAGGCGCTCCCTTCATCACGAGCAAATGTCGTGGATCGTTGGCATCCTCCGTTTCATGAATGGACACTTGGAATTTATTGGTCGAATTAAAAGGAATTTCGCAAACTTTCTTGTTACGTTTTCGGATGGACATGACATCACCTAACGCCAGTTCCATACATTTGAGAAGAGCAGCTTCGCTAGCATCTCCGTTAACCTCCCTAGAAAAGGAGAAATATAACTAATATAAGTTTTAAACGAAGCAGAAAAACACATGTGCTTTGTTAAGAGACGCTCACTTTTTAAGGATAGGAACATTTTCTTGACCTGATTTGAATTCAGCACGATTGCAGAGAGTGGCAATTCTTGCCAGCGCTTTAAAGCCAGGACTCGTTCTATCGTATTGTACACCTGAAAATTAATTGAATTAATCAATCAATATGTCAACTTAATATTATTATCTTTTCTTGGTAAAAAATTATATAATATCCCTCAACTTTAAACCCCTTTTAACTTTGCACTTTGTTTATAATATTTAAAAGATCCGATTGTTTCTTGTAGGTCTATAACTTGGTAGAAACAGCCGGTTGAGTTTGTTGATATGAAAAGTCAACAAATCTGTTCTATTCAATAGATAAAATATTAAAAATTTTTATATAAATAAAAGTTGAATAAACATTGATAAAATAAAAAAAATTCTTTCACAAGAACTGTTAAAAAGAATAAGAATTAATTTTACTTTTCCAGATTATTAGTTAAACATACCTGATTGATCTTCTGTGGTATCAGCCTCGATGATTTGATTATCAAACCACATGTGGGCGACAGTCATACGATTTTGTGTAAGTGTTCCGGTTTTATCGGAACAAATGGTACTTGTAGAGCCGAGGGTCTCGACAGCCTCTAAATTCTTGACGAGGCAATTCTTCGAGGCCATCCGCTTGGCAGTGAGCGTGAGGCACACGGTGACAGTAGCAAGTAAACCTTCGGGCACGTTGGCGACGATGATACCAATCAAGAAGATGACAGCATCGAGCCAGTGGTAGCCGAGGATGAAGGCAATAACAAAGAAGGTGACACCAAGGAAAACAGCTACGCCGGTAATAAGATGAATGAAATGGTGGATTTCCTTAGCAATTGGGGTTTCACCAGTATCGAGGCCAGAAGCGAGACCCGCAATTCGACCCATCACAGTTTGATCACCACAGCTAATCACGACACCTTTCGCCGTTCCTGTGTGGACAAAATTCAAAATAACGTTAATTACGAGAAAGATAATTTTTTTTAATGTATTGATCAAAGGGAGGAGGAGATAAGGGTAAAATTAGTAGTATAGGCTAAGAGAGAGGAAATTAAAACTTTTTTTAACAAGAAAAATTCGAATTATCGAGTTTTTGAATTATCAAGAGGAAAGAAAAAAAATTCTAATCATTTTGAGTTTTTATTATATGCAATTTCGACTCTTTCGCTTTGAGAAGAGCACCTCCAACAGGTAAGTTTTGAGATCTACATGGTTGGAGCCAAGTGATTAACAGATCCTCATTAAGCGGAAAATGAGGAATAAATATTGCTAGGGAAAAATCGAATTATAGAGAGGGTAAGTGGCCTAGTTTGAATTAGAGAACCTTCTCTCCCCCTCTTGCTACGAAAAAATATTTCGAGTTAACGAGTGTTTCTAAAAACACAGCATTTTTTCTATTTACCGAAGTTTACAGCTGAAGAATTACGGAAAAATTCGAATTAACGAGAGTCGACTATATAGTCCCAAAATTTTGTCCCTTGATTTTAGAGAATAGCCAAAAGCTTGATTGTGTGGTGTGCCTTCCTCCTTCGTTTACAGGGGTCAGAGTTCACAGATAAAATTATAAAAAAACTGACCTCTAGGAATGAAGGCAAAGGTGGGAAAAATTGAATTAGGCTCAGACATAACCCCCACCGAAATTATTCCGACATCCGTATTCATTTGGCATGGAACAATTCAGATGTTGGTTAAATATCAAACAAAAAGGTCTCTCTAATATCTCTCTCAATATAAAAATACTTGATATTTTCATATATTAATTTTCTCTCTCTACCTTCTTAATCTACTGAATTATCATTTTAAAACAACAGGATCTAAAACGCAACAGAGGTTTAGAAAAATATTAAAAATATTTCTAGATATTATATCCTCAATTTTTTTTTTTACCTTCAACGGCATTAGTTGAGAAGAAGGCTAGGTTCTTGGTTTCGAGTGGGTTTTCATGAGTAAAATCGGCTCCTCGGCTTTGAGGTTCCGATTCGCCCGTTAATGACGAGTTGTCTACTTTAAAACCCCTTGATTCGATGATACGAATATCGGCAGGAATTCTATCTCCAAATTTCACTTCAACTACATCGCCAAGGACGATATCTTCCGCTCGTAGTGTCAATTTCTCCCCTTCACGGAGGACTGTTGCAAACTAGAAGAAAGCAAATTATTAAATAATTATTCTTCAATACATTCGATCCATTTCAAAAATTCGCAGACAAATCTTTTTGTAATTAAATTTAATATAACAAGTAAAAAGTAGGCCTATCTATACGGTTTATAATAATTTAATACAAAATTCTTACCTGGGGTACCATGTTTTTGAAAGACTCCATAATCTTTGAACTTTTACTCTCCTGATAATACGAGAAAATACCCGTTACGATCACCACAGCAGCTAATACAATACCCAAGAATAACTGTAACAAACAAAAAAGACAAAACAAGGATTAGTAGAGTTTGTTTTGAGACCCAAAAAAAGAACTTTGCTTTGAAAAAAAATGGAAATAAACGGATATTGAATTGCATTATAGAAATTGCAAAATTAGAGGAAAACAATTATTTCCGTTATTACAATTGAATAATATTATTAAGATGTCTAAAGTTAATTCTCTCGGCTTGAAATGACGCTTTCTCCTCCTCCTGTCTATCTAGTTCAATTCAAATTGGCATAAAGTGAGTGAATGAGTCAACACAAACATTTGGTGCAAGCCTACACAAACATACAACAAACAATTGCAAAATGAACATGGTCAAACAAACAAAAGAAAAAAAG
Source organism: Euborellia annulipes (assembly GCA_023213315.1). Classification (NCBI taxonomy): domain Eukaryota; kingdom Metazoa; phylum Arthropoda; class Insecta; order Dermaptera; family Anisolabididae; genus Euborellia; species Euborellia annulipes. The sequence goes on from JAKCPI010031619.1 coordinate 54,749, forward strand.
GGTGTCTATTAATTAATATTAATACACCTAAACTAAAATAATGATTACCAAGAAGATTTCTCTCTTGGAAAAAATTTGCATTTATTAAGTAAGAGAAGAAAACCGGTTGGATTTTTGTTCCCGCGAACGAATTTTCCTCTAGTTTCGTTGGCTTCAAAGTCGACAGATGAGATTTAAATGAAGGAAGGTATTTGATAAATTATTCTGATTTTAGGTTAATCTATCAATTTATTTTTTTTTTAAGAGTAACAAATTAGGGCCTAAGTAAACTTTTGGCAGGCTTATGGAAATATTTAAATAATAAATTTATATTTTTCTCTTATATGAATAAGGAAAGTAGAAATTCAAATTGTACAATAAGTACAGATCTTTGCCTAAGTGCTGAAAAGTCGGATTTGTCATTATTGTGGGTTAGTGCGTACTATCTGCAGTCGACCCCTTCAATTGTCATTTGTTTTGGAATAACTCGCCGAGGGAGTCTTATTATGATTGTCATCACTCTAATTATAATCAATAGTTTATTGTCTGTCTGTCCTACACTAAAAAATCTTAATTTGTTAGAGCATATCTGAAAATCTTTATTCCTCAGTAGAAATTATTTAGAATATGTGAGGTTTCACTAAGTTGTAAATGAAAGAAATATTGAATTTCTAACTCGATATATTTAGGGCTATCAACCCATTTTCAGGAGTACATGTGACTGAGTGAATAAAAGAGAGTAGATGCTACCAGGCTTAGGTAGGAGGGGCTTAGATAGAAGTGGGGGGAGGAGTTGGGGACATTTGTGAGTGTTTGCTTGAGACTAAGGTTGCCTCTGGAGGGGGCTGCCTATTCTAGGAAAGACTAATTTTAATTTATTCCTCCATTTTTTTTATAACATTTAGTGAGATGGATAACTTTAATTTCAAAAATTGGAAATAATTTTTTCATTTTAAAATTTCAAATATTCTCCTCTCATCACTGCCAGATAATGAATTTTAGATATCTTACATGTATATGTGCACATATACAATATAATTGATTTTCCTTAGAAATATTGTTAAGTAATAAGCAACAGAAAAAAATTATATAAAATGTTGGCGTCAAAGGAAAATTAATTAATATAAGAGGAATAAAAAAAAAAATATTTAATGACCATAGCTAATTTTCTTAGCAATGCATGTTTTTGTTTTCTAGATGATATTATAGCTGAATACAGTATAACCTTGGGGCAATGTTTTTTTTCTAAATTTCTTTCTTCCAATTATATAAATCTAGCGAATAAAAGCAAAATAAACAAACGTCAATATGTGAAAGATAATCGAATATTTATTTTATAAATATGGGATTTTTTTAAGATAAAACAAAAAAAAAAGATTAAAATAATTAATTAATATACCATAAATAAAATATTAATTAATGTATACAAGCAATTAGGAGAGATTTTTTTTTTAAAGATATACAGAATAATCCTTCAAAGATTTCTGGGTCAATGTTCCAGAGGTTTTTCAAGGTCCTAAAATTAATTTAATTCGAAAAATTAATTTAACGAAAGATGTAGAAATTATTCAAAAAATTTTTTAAATAGAAGACTGAAATTTTTTTTGTAATGGGTGCATAAGGTCCGATTAAAAAAAAAAAAGGAGAAGCATAAAAGGGGAACTCAACTGCGGGAACTGAGAAGATGCTTGTTTAGATTAGACTTAAAAGTCGAAGATTGTAGGTTTTAGGGAAGATAGACGCAGGGAGCTTGTTCCATTCACGGGAGGTCATGGGGATAAAGGAAATGATTAGTTCCCTTAGTCGTGAGTTGAACAGCATAGGGATGCTTTTGCGAATTTAACGTCTCTTATTATGAAGAAAAATAGGTCTATTCTATTTCATTATTACGAGTAAAAATTTTCGGCAATAAATTGTGTTAATTTACACATAATGCCTGCGCGCCTTGAAGTCACAATTTATTACCTAAACGTTGGGCGCAAAATGATGAAATAAAATATTTTTCATTATGGAAAATAAGTTTTATTCTGTAAGGTAATCAATAAATAAGAATTATACTTTTACGCGAATAACAATATATAGACTAATATTCTTCAATTTAGGTAAAATTTTAGTGATCCATTTATTATTTTTTGTCTCCTGACACACTCTTTTTAAAAAAATTCAATTGAGGTAATTGTTATAAATAATTAATTAAAAAATTTTTGCCACTTACATTATCATCGGCGGGTTCTTCCACTGTGCTAGCCTGGATCGAATAGGCGATAAAACAAAGGATGGCACCGATCCAGAGTAAAAGGGCGAAACCGCCGAATAAATTCTTGCAAAATTTGACCCATTCTGGTGTCTGTTTGGGCGGCGTTAACGCGTTCGGGCCGTCCCTTTCGAGGTTTTCCTTCGCTTTGGCGTGTGTAAGGCCCTAAAAACAAAGAAAATTAAATGTATTAATAATTAGAAAAAAGGTAAAAAACGTGTCAGAGGTGGCACGTGAACTATTTGGTGTGTGATTTTATTTTATGCACTTATACAGTAAATTATTTTGTAGTTATTCCAGTCGACATATAAAATTAAATTTTCTTCAAGTATTAAACAATTATGCAGACAAATAAAAATTTATTTATTTTCCGACACAAAACAAGCAGATAAATTTGATTTAGATGTTTTTGAGTGACTGAGAGAAATGCAATCGACTGATTGATCAAGAGTCGCGGGAGCGACTCGTTGCCGAACAAGTAAAAAGCAAAAGAAAGCAAAGAAACTCCACATTTAGTTGATATTCCAATAGATTCCGGGACATGAAAAAAATTTTTTGAGAAACTTTTCTCTTTCTGGCAAAGACTCAGAGTTGAGATTTTGCCATTTCGGAATATCAAAAATTACTCTCTTATTTTTCCTTTTTTTTCTTCTTTTTTTCTTCCCTTTTTACTTTTTCTTACCTATATATTTTAATATATAGAGAGAAAGAATTGGTTTCATGTCAAAAATTCGATGTTCGAGGTTTTGATGGATGTATAAGTTTATAAATTTACATCTTCAATTTGAATATATTGCCGAAAACTCAATATATATCGAGACAAAAAACCTGGTTTATTCTTTCCTTCAATTTTCAAATTTTTAAACAAAGCTACAGGTTTCCCTGCTGGACCGGGAATAAATAGATACTACCGAAAACCCGATATCTTTGATATAAAATTTCATTTTGGAGCAAAAGTGACTTTTTGAGAGGACATCAAAATTTCACAATTTAACATGGCGAAAAGACAATTCTCACTATTTTACACGATGACGTCATCCTATGTTTATCATTTCGAATGGATACCAAACGATGTATTTACATTCTACCAACATAACAAAAATAAAAATCTTAAAATTTTATAAAATTTGGTCAATCTTATGTTTATCATTTTGAAAGGATACCAAACGATGTAGTCTATTTATATTTTTTACTGTTTGAAATTCATAATAAAAGATCTATTCATTGGATGATTTAATATTTAATAAACAATAATGATTAAATAATATTTAAATGTAATATTTTACAAAAAGAAGTGAAATCTCAACCAATGCAAAAAGGGCGCCTCGCATTATTTTTGCCCAGAGTCTAGGTGAAATAAAAAAAATGCGCCTCGCTTTTCTGATTTAGGTATATAAAAGCGAGGTAATATGAAACAAATAAAATTCTGTAGGGGTTTTATTTAAGTGAAAATATTTCCTTGCTCTGATATATTAATCAGAAAAGCGAAAACCTCGACTCTGGGCAAAAATAATGCTAGGCGTCCCTTTTTGCATCTCTGATGTTTTTGGTTAAGATATATTTATAGAAATAAAGATTTGTTGATTTGAGAAATGAATACGCAAGAGGAAATAATATAAACTTGGAATGCCATCTTTAGGTGTTTAAAAACCAGCGATAGATATTTTCTAATTAATTGGCTTTGAATTTTCATAGGAAGAGAAAGAACACAAAGCTTTCTACTGGGGATATAAAACAAACACCTATACATGTAACTTGGCAGAAACGTTTAGCGATATTCAATTAACAATAAATGTTACCCCTCTATTAAAAATTATTTTATTTCTTAATACAGATCTTTGATGAATGAAAATTTTTCACTAGTCTTCTATTAATCTCTGTAGTAACAATTATGTAACTGATGTTAATCCCCTTTTCCCTCTTGGCCTATTTTAACTAAAATTTGTTAAGTGTTGAATAAGATTTAACTTCTATGACATACTTGACTATTACTAACAGTCTAATTATAAATTTCCTAAGTGAATCATCCATTATTAAAACTCTCTTCCAACTCAATAATTCTAATAAATAAGTCATGAAAAATTTAACATTTATATTATTTTTTTAAATGTACATCGAATTTAAATTCATATTTCACTTAATTGTCGAGGAAAATTTTTTGAATAATGAATTATGGATGTTGCAAAAATTTGCATGTAAATATACAAGTTTAATTCCAAGGATTCAAAGATCTAATTTTTTTTTTCCTAAAGTGATTTGAATATAAAAATCTAGGTTAAATAATGGAGGGTGTTTTTGGAAGTGGAGTTATGTCATTGAATCAATTTAATGACCGATATATAATATGGCTAAGAGACTGAAAACAAACCTTGGAAAATGAAATCGATGAATAATTGAGTCAAAGTTGTATACATTTTCAAGTACAAAATAAATTGGTGCCTTTTAATGAGTCAATTCATTCAAAAGGAGAAACAAGCATAAGATTAAAAAGATTTTTTTGAAGAAAAAACTGTTTAAAAATGATAAATCTAGCTGGAAGTTAGGCAATCCAAATGACCAAATTTAGGCATTTTTCTGAGATCCGACCGATTTGGCCGAAAAAACTAGACAAGGTGGTTACGAGGATATTAATCACTAAATGTTGAAAAAAACAAACCCTTCGTGTTAGGAAAACGACCTATTAAAAAATTTTAATTTTTCCTTATCAATAGAAAATAAGGAAAAAACAAGATGAAATTTAAAATTATCATATTTCTAAAGAAATTAACAAGGAAATTTTATAGTTAAAGAACGAGTTATATGAATTTTATTAATTTGCATTTTACCAATGTGTTAAGATGATCTCATTTAGTGCGGGAAGTGCGGGAAGTATCCCTCGAGTTCGCAGGGGCTTTGCCTACTTCTCTATAACACCCTAAACTAAGGAACATCGCGTTTTTCTTATTAACCCGAAAAATTAGCTACCAATGAATTTAAATAAAAATGGGTGGTACATTAAATAAATAAATTCTAATTAGAATATTTTTTTTTAACACTCACACTCACACACACATTCACACAGTTTTTTTCGGCAACTCAGGCCATATAAGACTGACGATATACGTTATTGATTAATATAGGCTACATAATGGAGGTCCAGGCATTCTTATTTGGCCATTTGCTATCCAAGTGGCTTAAATAAAATCATCGGACAATTAGAATATTTAAATGTTCTCAATATTTCGAATTTATAACAACCTTCTCTTAGTTATATTATTAATATCTTATATAAAATGAAAAGATGTCAAAAATTTGAATGTCGGGATTTTTTTTGGAAATATTGAGGTTCCCTGAAAACAAAAAAAGTGGACCACAAAATGGTCTATCAATGAGTCTATGAGTGTCTAAAAAACAAAATATCTCAAGAACAAAAAGAGCTATGAGATTAATTTTATATTTAGGCCTAAGTAACCCCCCTGACAAGTAAAATCTTTTGAATAAATCAGGTCTTCACCACAAAAAAGGTAAATTTATGAAAATAATATTTACTAAAAAATGAATTTTTGATTGAAATACGATTTTGATGTTTTAATTCTCTAGAATTTTCATAAATTTATTGTCAAGTATTCTTGGAGGAAAAAAAAGAGAGAAAATTTAAAATACCTCTTTTTTTTGGAATTATTATTCAAATGAAATTTAATCCTTTTTCCTTACAAGCAAACACCCATTGAAACTTCACTTTCAAGGACACCTGGCTGCGTCCTCTTCAGGAGAGTTGAAAGTTTATGACCTCAGACACACTCCATTTCACTCACTGAGTAGGAATTTTCCATAGTCAAAAATTGTATCTTTCCTGAGAATCTATCCGACCCAGTAAAAAGATTAAAACAAATATCCAATATACTAAAAGATCCTTCGTTTATTTTTTAAAGCATCATGACCCACCTTAAGTCAAAAAAAAAAAATCTGGTGTGACTGGCGCACAGCACACAACTTTCTCTTACCTTCGGTAATCGAAAGTTGTGTACTGTGCTTGTCACACCAGATTTTTTGTGTCGACATGTATTTAGTTTCCGACAGTACGGTACATTCGATTTTCAAGATGTAAAATTTATAAGTATGGCAAAATATTTATATTTTGTTACCATGGCAACCATTTCTCCTATCTTTCCTATGAAGCACAAGAGTAAAGTGGTCTTCAGAAGATTTCAATCACAAAATGAGAATATACATTTTATAGAGAATCTAAAAAATAATTGATTTTTGAATTTTAAAAAAAATCGTTGGAGCAAACTTTGAGAAAATCGAAAAAAACTGAAAAAGTGCATCAGTAAAGTACTAGTACTCTTTGGCTGATTTTGTTCAAAAGCTTCGTGTCACGTCCCATGGGGGTGCCTAACTTAAATATAAAATTTAAACCTCCTAGCTCTTTCCGTTCTTGAGATATTTTGTTCACAGACACACAGACACACAGACAGACAGACAGACAGACAGACAGACCATGTCGCGAAAACCACTTTTTGGATTCAGGGGACCTCAAAACGTGAAGATCCATCAAAATCTCGACATCGAATTTTTGACATGAAACCAATACTTTCTCTCTCTATATATTAACATATATATAGAGGTACGAGAAAGTAAAAATATTTTTTCAATTACGGCGAGTTGCTGTTTTAAAGTTAATTATTAATATATGGTACTAGCCGCGGCACCCTCCTTCGGCGGGCTTCGCACCTAACTGAGGCGCTTCGCCCCCCCTGGATCCCCCGCCTGCCTGAGGCGGACCCACGCCTTTTCTTAAGTATGAAAAAAAAATTATCATTACTATTCCTTGCGTCCAGTGAGAACTTGTTTACATTCATAGGATAGACAAATGGAAAGAATACATAAATAAATAAATAAATACATTTCCTTTGGAGGAAATCGTAACTTTAGGAATTAATAACTCACAAAGATAGAAGATTTTCGGGATGAAAATAATTTTCCTCTAATCCCTAGAAGGTGGTCATCTTTAAGCATAAAAAATTTCGTTTCAAAATTCCTACGGGAGGTTGCCCAAATAGAGCGTGACAGTCAGTCGGACAGACAGACAGACAGACGGACATTAGCGAATTATATAAAATTCAATTATTTTGAACATTTATTTTGAGTAGGCCTATATGCTGGTACTCAAGTAGAACATTTGCAGGACCCCCTTTTTTTGGAGTCCGAGGGTCCCTAAATGTGTATTTCCATCAAAATCACCTAATTTTTGACATGAAAGCAAGGCTTTCTCTCTATATATAGATAAGAGAAAATAAAAACAAATAAATAATTGAATAAATTATTAATTATTATTCTCTGAAACAGAAGAAGAGATCCCGCATCACATTACAAGGATCAAAAATTTGCTTGCCTTTATAAACGAGAAAATTCATTAAAATAAATTAAGAAATAAAAATAAATTAATTTATTCTAAGGACCGTAGTCCAGCCAAAAATAAATAACTTTGTGTATTATCCGTTTATTTGTAAATATTTCGATCCCAGGGAGATGGAATCATCCTCAGTAAAAGCAACAGATGTTTTGCAAAACGTCACAAAATATGACAAAGCAGATAAGCATTCCATGAATGCAAATTTTACAATCAAATTATACAATTTCCATGAATGCAAATTTTATATATCTAACAAAGCTGTGAGTGTTATTTATTAGTAAATTTGATTATATTAATAAAATTTGCATTCATGGAATGCTTATCTGCTTTGTCATATTTTGAGATGTTTTGCAAAACATTTGTTGCTTTTACTGAGGATGATTCCATCTCACTGGGATAAAAATATTTACAAATAACCGGATAACACACAAAATAATTCAAATTTTAGTAGACGGTTGATTGATATTCCTTACGTCCATCTACAACCAATAAAAATAAATTAATTGGAGAAATTTAAGAAATAAAGAAAAATAATATACTTAGGGGGATATCATAGATATAACATTGTTTCTACAGTAGTTTGGGTGCTGAAGAGACAAACTTATTAATTTAAAAGAATTTTCGATTAATTGTACTCGAACTTTCCTCTGGAACGGATCAATTCAATTGTTAAAAAAAAAGAATTTCTACATATAGCTTCAGAAAAAAAGTACATTGATTGAAAAGTCGGTTTATGTTTGCACTTCAAAAAAAAAATCTGGTATGACTGGCGCACAGCACACAACTTTCTCTTACCTTCGGTAATCGAAAGTTGTGTACTGTGCTTGTCACACCAGATTTTTTGTGTCGACATGTATTTAGTTCCCGGCAGTACGGAACATTTGAATGCAGATGTAAAATTTATAAGTTTGGGAAAATATTTATATTTTGTTACCATGGCAACCATTTCTCCTAACTTCCCTATGAAATACAAGAGTAAAGTGGTCTTCAGAAGATTTCAATTGCAAAATGAGAATATACATTTTACAGAGCATCTAAAAAATAAATGATTTTTGAATTAAAAAAAAAATCGTTGAAGCACATTTTGAGGAAATCGAAAAAAAACTGAAAAACTTCATCAGTAAAGTACTAGTACTCTTTGGCCGATTTTGATTAAAAACTCATTTTCACACCCTAGGAGGGTACCTAACTTAAATATAAAACAATCTCCTAGCTCAATTCTTTCATGCTTAAAATTGAACACAGACAGACAGACAGACCATGTCGCGAAAACCACTTTTTTAGATTCAGGGGACCTCAAAACGTGAAGATCCATCAAAATCTCGACATCGAAATTTTGACATGAATCCAATACTTTCTCTCTATATATATATTACATATATACTTAGGTAAGATAAAGTAAAAAAGTAGAATTCATTTTTAATACTTTATACTGCGCCATTAAGAAAACCTCTTTTTCCGGATTTTTATTTCCATTAATATTCATTTTATTCTCATTTCAATTTCATTTTATTTGAATAGGTCTCTCTCTTTCTCTACTTTACTGAGACTCTTTGTTTGTTTCCTCTAAATCAAATACTTACTTCAAACACCGTTACGTTTCACTCCAAGCTCATTGTCTTATTTCTACTTTTCTCTCTATTTTCATCTTAATCATTTTCTATTGATCTATTTGTATTAAAGGAGATATTAAACAAAATTTAACACTTAAAAAGTTAGCAAAAAAATTCATCCCTTATTTTTGCAGTTGAAATACATATTTGACTTGAACATTAATGGAAATATTTATTTTATTCTTTGGTACTTTTAGTTGAGGCGATGTTTAGAAAGATTTTTTTTTTTTAATTAAATTTTCTAGGTGAGTCAGATTATGGTAAACGGGAAGTTAGGATTAAGAGAATCGGCCTTTTAATAAAATAATTGAGTTTGACCCTGATTTGAACACAAAAGAATTAGTCACAAAATTTATTTTCATACACTTTGAGCTTTTTTAGTCATATTTTTTTTTTTAATACTACAGTATATCATGGGAAAATTGAGTTATTTTTAACAAACAAAATTAGCCTTAACTAGAAACTAGCGGAGCGTGAAGAACAAGGTATTTATTTTCTGGTGACAGTAAATAATTTTCCGAGGATAAAATTACTAATTGACATGGAGGATAATTTTAAAAAATCTGGTGTGGCTGTTATAGCACCAGATTTTTCTGTCATTTTCGATATCTCCCGCTCAGTTATTCTTGAACCCAAAATGACTCTTTATACGATTACGTTTCTATTTAAGAAGAGTAAAATAAATTTTCATTAATAATATTAAAAGTGTAAAATGGCTGTTATACCGGTATATTAATCGTAAGTAAAATAGATGTGCAGCCAGATGAATAAAAAATTATTTAAATTCTTTTGGTCAACGTTTCGAACGCCAATCTCGTCCTTCTTCGGGACCAAAGATTGTTGTAATACATAGATGTTGTCGTGTAATATAGAGAATATTTATACAATGTTATAAGAGGGATCTTTTTGTGTACGAGAAGAGCTCTCTGTGCGTTGTTTTTTTTTTCCAATTCCGTATTGCTTAACAACCTTTGGTCCCGAAGAATGGCGTCCGAAACGTCGACCAAAAGAATTTTTTATTCTCCTGGCTGCACATCTACCTTTCTTACGATTAATAATATTTATACAACAGCTAAACGTCCAAATAGTCATCTAAAATGGGAACTGACCATTTTAAGAAGTTTGCTGGAGAAGACAACTGAAAATTCTATTGATTGGCAATTGAAAGAGGCACTAGTCAGCGGCGTAACCAGCCTTTGAGGGCGGGGGGGGCGAAGCTCAACTAGGGCGCCGATTTTCCAGGGGCTCCGCCCCTGGACCCCTTGCTCGCCTTCGGCGAGCAAATTGCCCGCCTTCGGCGGGCAAATTTCTTGCATCCTGTAATTTCCTCAGCGAATTTGTTTATATTTACATGTTTTTTAATGACACCTGTATGATTTTGTTTTGATTTTTCTTTGCTTTTACGAAAAATGTCGTTTTCTTCTGTGATTATTTCAAAAACTATTCAGTTTTCGGAAAAATATCAAAGAATAAAAACTTTTAAAATTGAGTATTTTATCATAATATAACAAAGAAATTGAAAATTTCGAAATTTCTGAAAAAACTTATTAGGTAAAGTACTACTTCCAAGTGACGTATTTACTCCAAAAGTTGATAGAAATCTACAATTTTAGTGTAAGGAGCATATACCAAATTTCATCGATCTAGCTGCTTTGGTTTTTAAGCAATCGTGTTTACACACACACCCAGACGTAATTCCAAAAGAACATACGAGAAAGTCTCGGGGAAGTCATTCCCCATATTTTTTTTAACACACACTTTTTTCCCATTCACACTCACACTCACACACACATGCACACAGTCTTTTCGGCAACTTAGGCCATATAAGACTTTGACTTTGACATTTGGTATCCAAATGGCTTAAATAAAATCATCGGACTGCCTGGGATCCGAACCCCCGATTAGAGCCCTGCACGGGTACGGGTTGGCCCGTAGGCCCGTTACCTACCCGGCCCGCGGACCGGGCCGGGCGGGCTTTGGAGGCCATGAAAAAATTACGGGCGGAGTAGCAAGTCTAAATAAACGGGTTCGGGCGGACGGGCATGCAAATGAAATTTTATTTAAAAATTGCTAGACATTCGTTCATTCATTCACTAAATCTCGGGCGGGAATGGGCGGGTTTGAAAAAATTCCGGGCGGGCTCGGGCGGGCCTGAAGAATGGTAAAAGCCCTTTCATTTTGAGAAAATCGAAAAAAACTGAAAAACTACATCAGTAAAATACTAGTACTTTTTGGCCGATTTTGATTAAAAGCTTATTTTCACGGTCCCGGGGGGTGTTTAACTTAAATATAACATTTCAGTCTCATAGCTCAATTCCTTCATGCTTAAAAAAGTTTTGAATTTCAAAAAATTAAATATTAAGGCTTATACGAATCCTGAGTAAATCTCCACAGCCATAAAACATCAAATTAAGGCTTATATATTGCAAAATAAAAAAAATTTTAATTATAAAGCCTCTATATACGTTATTTATTATTTTTGGAATTAAATTCATTTAAAATAGTAGAATTCAAGTTGTAATATAATTTTAAAAGAAAACAATCAATTTTTTAAGACAATCGATGAAAAGAATATGATAAAATCACATACGCTGGGCTATATTTTAGAGGCCGTAGGGCGCCTATGCCGGTTCCGGGGGCGCCAAGGGCTCGATGCGCCTGGGGCAGGGGGGCTCGAGCCCCCCTCGCCCCCCCCCTGGTTACGCCACTGGCACTATTCCAATTTCCCTCTTAGGAAGAGAACTTTGTAAATTAAATAAATATTAGGGGTTTTCAGGAGCGACGTCCATACCCTTGCCCAAAAAAAAACTACACTATTATAAGGAATTTTTCAATGCGGTTTTTTTTTAATAAATTAAAATTCATAAGAGATTATTGGGACATCAAAGCTATTTTTTTAATGACTTATTAAAAAAATTATCGTAATTAATTTTTTTGTTATCAAACAAATACAAAAAAAAAAAAACAATCTGTCCCAATAATCTTTAATTTTTAATTTTTTTTTAATTTAAAAATGAATTTATTGTTATATTAATCACACATTAATTAAAGAAATTTTTTAAATAAGCGAGATGATTTATTTAAAGGCAACTGTCAAAATTAGTTCAGCATTCTTTGCAAAAGATGGCAGGCTAGTGTCTTACAGCCGATATAGTATTAGCCTTAAATATCTGGCCTATATTTATATATTTTACCTATGCTTTTATAAAAGACACATAATATATAATAACATTTATAATGTATTTATTTGTTAAAAGATCAATGAAAATCAACCAAATGTATTAAATATTATTAGCTACCACTCTGACATCTTCTGGGCAGTAAATAAATTTTTAAATTACTTGATTTTGGGCATACTTTTTATGACACACTACGCCATCTTAGCGGGAAAAACATGCGTAACACCTTCACTCCCGAGCCCCCTTAATACTTTTCAGTTTCAGTTTTGAATTTTATTTCCGAATTATCATTTTAAAAATATAGTGATATGGAAATGATTAATATATCGTTGTGGCTATGGTCTTTTTTGCTCCACTTTCAAAATAAACATTTTTGCAATTCAGAATTTCCATTGCGTAAAGTAGCCATGAATTATTTTGACAATAAATTGTTTACCGAAAATAAGATCATATATTAAGTGAGATCTCTTTACTAACCAAAACTTGGCCGATTTCAATGATAAATGAATAATTTTATTGAGAATTTGTTTTATATATTTTTAATAGAGGGATTATTTTTTAATTAATTTGATTAAAGTGTATACTAGAAAAAATATATAAATGCTGTAATGGCTGTTAATTTGGGCAATATAAATAGAGTAAGGCTACTTGCAGCCACCTCAAAGAGGATATCCGCTTTAGAACAGATAAGATTTGTGCAAAGGAGCAGATTGTGGCTACCGAAATGAGTTAATTATAAGTAAAATTGAAAAAGGAACTAAAAATAAAGTATCCTATAAATCATTATAGCAGCCAAGTTTTTAAAATAGATTAATTCAAACATTTTCGTAACAAAAGCAGAAGGGTGTATTCTTTTTAAAAGTTTTAATCAAAGAAACGAGCGGAGGAGAGCGTGCAGCTTTTATGAAAGCCTGCCGGGATGGGTAACATTTAAGATTGAATCATAATTATTGCAATTTTGTTCAATTTTCTCTATGAAACAAATTTTTTTCTGCCAGTCGTCAGAAATTTTTATATAAACGAAGATTTCACTTTAATTATATACGATTACATTTCAAAAAATTTTAAATGCATTTTCAAATTTTTTTTCTTATATTTTTCGATAATTTAACTTTAGTATTCTCCCAGTCTCTTCTCCATCGGATACGAAACCAGGTTGAAAAATAGTGTTTAGGAAAAAAACACACATGTCTCCAGGATTCAAACCGGATAAAGAGGTTGGATGAAATTGGACTTGTATGAACAGATTTATTCATTAAATAAATATCATATTTAATATTATGGAAGAATAAACTAATTGCTATTCATTTAAATGACATGTCAATTGAATAAAATGAATGATGACTCAAATTAATTGATAATTAAATATTATATTAAGGAATCCATAAACATTTAAATTTTTTTTATTACGAAAAAGACTTGATTTGTTTAAATATAAGGTACAAAACTAAATTTCCGCACAAATAAAAGATGATGAGCAAAGGGCCCTAAATTTGTAAGACTTGGAATCATTAATTCTCAGAGTAATAATAGTGGAACAAAAGCAGAATTTAAGACCAATAGTATAGAAATTAAGTTCACTTTTAAACTAGGTCTATAGTTTTGACATTAACAAATAGAGAGAGAGAGAGAGGTGCGATTTATTTTGGTCAAGTCAATTGGGTTACACGAGAGTTTTTCAGCAAGAACATAATAAGTGAGACATTTTTAAGAGAGGCCAACAAAATTTTAACAAATTCGTTTTATAAATAGAATAAATAGAAAAATTTTTTTTTAGCTTTTTTGAAAGAAATTTAGATTAAAATATGAATTAAATTTGCCGATTTATGGAATTGGGAAATCGTTTGAACTTTTTTTGCCATCTCAAGAGAAATCAAGTCATTAATAAATGATTGATTATAAACATTTTGTAATTATTTCAAGAAATTTAAAATTTTTAAAAAGTTCTTCCTTTCCACGTTCTCTTATATATAAAAAGTGTCTATGATCAAAAACATTTTTAGATTAAATTTTATTTAATAAAAAAAAACACTAACAAGGAGAGTACACGGTTGACTCGTCACCGATTTTGATCTCCTTTATATGGTGAATCTATACTGAAAAATATTTGTATCCTGATCGAACTTTTCGTCCAATGCGCCCTGTAACAATTTTTTTTTTCTCATCTGAAATTTTAAAATCTGAAAAGGATTGTTATAAGCCTCAAAGAAAAAGCATATAAACAACAACAGCTGATAGCGTAACGGGTAGAGGAGAGGGTTAGTAATCCAGGGATCCCAAGTTCAAAACTTGGGTTGTCATTTTTTTTTTTTTGTATTATTTATTGTATAAAAAATAAATATTATATTTATATTATAAAAATATTTTATTTATATTTCCGACATATTTATACAGAAAACAATGAATATTATACAACCAATTAGATATATAAATGAATAATTAAAATATAAAATAAGGCAGTAAGATATAGAAAATTAATGTTTTTCTTTATGAAATATCAAAAGAAATATTTCGCCAATACATTTGCTGTCAACAGGAAGTGTCTGTTTAGTTAGTTAGTTAGTTTATATATCTAATTGACTTATTATTAATTGTTTTCTGTATAAATATGTAATATGTAATAAATATGTCGGAAATATAAATAAAATATTTTTATAATATAAATATAATATTTATTTTTTATACAATAAATAATACAAAAAAAAAAAAAAAAAAAAATGACAACCCAAGTTTTGAACTTGGGATCCCTGGATTACTAACCCCTCTCCTCTACCCGTTACGCTATTAGCTTTAGTTGTTGATATGCTTTTCTTTGAGCCTTATAACAATCCTTTTCAGATTTTAAAATTTCAGATGAGAAAAAAAAATTGTTACAGGGCGCATTGGACGAAAAGTTCGATCAGGATACAAATATTTTTCAGTATGATTCACCATATAAAAGGAGATCAAAATCGGTGACGAGTCAACCGTGTACTCTCCTTGTAAGACATATCAGGACCGAATTTTGAATTTCATAGAAGTGCTAAAAAATCATTGTGTGTTTTTTATGAAACCACGATGCAAGTGAAACTTTTTCCGGATCGTAGGCGTTTAACTGAAAATTTTCAAAAAATTATTCAATTAAGGTTATTAAAATCGCGTTTTTAATCTTAATTTAATAATTGGAAAATAGGGAAATCAATAGACGCATGTTAAAAACTGTGAACAATATTTATTTAGTAATTAGCCGTAGCCGGAGGGCTTCCCCCCCTGGATTATATATATACAGTATATATAGATTGGAAGATTTGAATATTTTAAATTATTTTAAAAATTATATTGCCCTCGGGGCGTGGTGTAGAGGTTAGCGTGCTAACCTCGTATATAAACGTCGTGGGTTCGGACCCCAGGCAGTCCGATGATTTTTATTTAAGTCAATTGGATACCAGATGGCTTAAATAAGAATGCCTGGACCCCCTATATGTATATTTATTCAATAACGGTTATCGTAAATGTCTTACATGGCCTGAGTTGCCGAAAAGACGGTGTGAATGTGTGTGTGAGTGTGAGAATGAATGAGAAAAAGAAGTGTGAATGTTTTTTTAAAAAAAAAAAAAAAAATTATAATTTATCAATTTAAAAATTGAATTATTAAATCTCACAGTTATTTTTTTATAATTCATTATATATATTAAATTTCAACTTTCTTATTTTTGTCGTCACGGATTGTGACGTCAGGGCTTGTAGCGTCATGGCTTTTTACGTTTCAAGGCTTTTTACGTCACGGCTTTTTACGTCACCTCGTTACAAAGCGACATGCTGATAGAAGAACCAAAAAATTCGTAGTGATATAATAAAGTTTCACTTTTTAAAAAATAAAATATATTAACAAAAAAAATAAAAATAATGGTTGAATTATAAATAATTTTTTTCATCTTTCGGGTATGTTAGGAAGGAATTCAAATATCTCAAGAGTTCTTCTCTGCCACCACCAGACCCTCAAGTTTTATTTGTATACAGGGGGAGGGTAAAGGGGGTAATTACCCCCCCCCGGAGATTTGAAAAAAAAAAAATTAATACTTAAAGAATTTGATTTGTAATTATATTCTGGCAAACACGTTACATAATGCGCCTTTAAATTACCGAAATTAAGTTAAATTAATTATTTGTGCTGTGTGACGAGTCACACCAGATTACCCCCCCGAGAAACTCTGGATCCGCCCTTGGTTGTATGGTGGCCCCTTTGAGTATCTATGATCTGCAGCAACAAAATATTAATATTTAATAAAAAACATCGAATTTTTGACATGATCGCAATACTTTCTCTCTATATATATTTCATATAGAAAGTAAAAATTACAGTAGAATGATATCTTAACTTCTTTTATTTTTAAGAAATTTCACAGACAAAAGATTAAGGAAGATTAAGAATTATCAAAGATTAGAATAATAAAAAAATGGCATTGTGCTAATCACTAAATAAAAAAAAATACTATATATTTATTTAGGCTATATAATAAGTAAAAAGATAAAAATATTTAATTAGTAAAATCCCTTCAACCTTGATGTCTAATTCAATAAAACAAAATAAAGAAGAAAAATAAATATTTCGGACAGCAAAATAGTCCGCATGCGGCCTTTTGTACGTTTTCTGCGGCCCTTTGAAAATATTTTGTTCTCTTTTATTATTTGATTTTCTACTTTTCAATTTGTGCTGTGAGTGCAAAGCCTAGAAGTGAAGCCCATCAAAGGCAGGCGTAGCAACTGGTTGCATTACGGTTTTAAAATTTCATTTCATAAATTATGTAGCGGATTGCTTAAAATATATAGGTGTATATTTTTTTGAATTTCGGAGGTGGAAGGGTAAGTGAGACCCTGATATCCTAACTACGAAGGTGTCTGCATATAAAAATATTTATTTGAAATTTTATAATTATACGGGTAACTAGAGAGTTGAAAAAAGTCTCTTATTTTCGGAAAAAAGTCACCTTTAAAGTCTTTTTTTTAGGCAAATAGGTAAAATGCCTGTTTTCGGCAAAAAAGTCGCTGTCAATTTTAACAATTAATAATATGAGAAAGTGAAAGAAATAGAGAGCATAACTCTTGATAAAAGAAATAAAGCAGAGTTATTTAAAATTTAATTAAATAAATAAAAAAAAATTAATTTCATTAGTACAAAACTAAAAATCTGGTGTGACTGACCACACAGGTGCTTGTCACACCTAGGGATGTGGTTTCGAAAAAAATATCGATACTTATACTCGGTATCGTATCGAAAGGAAAGTATCGGTAATTTCGAGTAGTTTTTTTTTTTTAGTTTGGTTTTTTTAAGTTTTTTTCGTCATCTTAGACTCCTAAAGCAATAAAGAAAAAAGAACATCAGTAAAGTGCAAGTACTCTTTTGCTGATGTGATTGAAATTTCTTGAAATACTTGCGACTTAGGTACTTAGCTTAAGGATAAAATTTGAGTATTGAGATACTTTTCGTTTTTGAGTAATTCCCTTAAGCCACATTTTTTCATATTTCACTTGAAATTAATTCAAATTATTGGGAAAAAATTTTAAATTTCCCGAATTTATATTCCAGTTAAAATATCAAAACATTTACCTAAATTTCCCCCGAAAGAGATTTTATTGCTTTTAAATGTCCGTTTTATTGCTTTTCTTAAAATTGCCATTAAAAGCAGGAGATTCCCTTTAGCTTGAATTTACGTCATTTTCACAATCATTTGAATTAATTTCAAGTGAAATAATAAAAATGTGGGTTAAATGAATTAACACAAAAACGAAAGAAGTCTCAAATTTTATACATAAGCTAAGTAAACAATGTCGCAACCAAGAGTATTAGCATCTTACTGATGTACTTTTTCAATTTTTTTTATCATTCCCACAATTGGCTTAAACGATTTTGATTAAAATTTATAAATCACTTATTTTTTGGAACTTAAAAAAAAATTAATAATTGAATGAGTACTTTTCATTTGATACCGGTAATCAGGTACTCATATGAGTAAAATATCAAAAAAAAAATCTGGTGTGACTGGCGCACAGCACACAACTTTCTCTTACCCTTCGGTAAGAGAAAGTTGTGCACTGTGCTGGTCACACCAGATTTTTTGTGTCGAGATATATTTAGTTTCCCACTAGCACCTTAGTTTCAAACTTGCATTTTAAATGTTGATTGCTTGAAATAAACTATGGTTATTTTTCAAAATTTTAATCTCATATTTGGACATTTTATACACAATATCGATTCGTAAATAAATACAAAATTTCATAAGAATTGGAAAAAAAAATTTTAAATGCGTAAAAAGTTCCAAAGGGGACCCCCCTTTTGAATCGAAATTAACATACAAATCCCTATAGGAAATTAACATTGGCCAAATGCGAAGATAAGGTAGAAAAATTTAAAACGCGTAGAAAGAGAGAAGATAGTTTTGTGAGAGAGAGAGATATGTTTTCTCCGAAAAAAAAAATGGGCGTTTAAATAATAATTGATTTTTAATCTAATAAAAAGAAAAAGATTTAAATTCGGTTACCATGGCAACCATTTATTTCTCCTATCTTTCCTATGAAGCACAAGAGTAAAGTGTGCTTCAAACAAATTTGAGGGCAAAACGAGAATATACATTTGAAAGGGCATCTAAAAAATAATTGATTTTTGAATTTTAATCAAAATCGTTAGAGCGAATTTTGAGAAAATCGAAAAAAACTGAAAAAGTACATCAGTAAAGTACTAGTACTTTTTGGCCGATTTTGATTAAAAGCTTATCTTGTCGGTCCCGGGGGTGTTTAACTTAAATATAAAATTTCATCCTCATAGCTCAATTCCTTCATGCTTAAAATTGAACACACACAGACACACACACAGACAGACAGACAGACAGACAGACAGACCATGTCGCGAAAACCACTTTTTTGGATTCAGGGGACCTCAAAACGTGAAGATCCATCAAAATCTCGACATCGAATTTTTGACATGAAACCAATACTTTCTCTCTCTATATATATTACATATATACATAGGTAAGAGAAAGTAAAAAGTATGGAGTAAAAAAGTACTAATATCGAATTAAAAGTATCGATACTAGCAAGTATCAATACTTTTTTCGTGTCCCTATCACACCAGATTTTTCGTGTCGACTTATATTTAGTTGTGACTGATAGCCAAGGGCGGATCAAGGGAGGGCGAAGTAAAGGGGGGTAATTACTCCCCCCCCCCCGAGATTTGAGAAAAAATTTTTAATTTTTAAAAAGCACCTAAGAAATGATTGATTTATAAATTTTCAATATATAATAAATCAAATTAGAGCGGATTTTGAGTAAATCTAAAAAAAAAAATTGAAAAAGTAAATTATTAATAGACCTACTCTTTGGCTAAATTTATTCCAAAAGTTATTTAACTATGCAATTTCAATTTTATAACTCTGCGTTTTTTCAGATTTTTTTACCAAAATAACAGATCAATTTTTTTTGGAATCAATGACCTTCTAAAGGTGGATTTTTATTAAAAACTCGACATCGTATTAATATTTTTGACATGATCACAATACTTTCTACATGTTAACATATATATTGATTGTTAAGAGAAAGTAAAAATTCTATTTTCTTTTATTAGACTTGAATTAGAATTAATTTAATCATGACCCTAAAAGTGCTAAACATCTTAAAAAAATTTAAATATTCCATACGAGCGCTTTGTAGGGTATAATGAATGTAGTATTTAAAGAATGGCACTTGAATTGCTTGGGAAAATCTGATGATTCGTTTTCAGAACTTCTTATCTCTCGAACAATTCATCTTAATCTAAAATTTATATATTATGAAAGAAATTATTATTTTTTTTATAAACATGAATGAGTTTTAAATATTTCTCCCGAGTTGTTTATATCCATAAATTCCATTTTTGTTTAACAAGTAATTGAGTGCGTGCATAGCCAACTGGTTTCCTTGAATTTATAATATTGATCGTGTTTAATTTGAAAAAGAATGTGAAAAAAAAATGATAAAGGAAATTAAAATGGGATCAATGTCATTTGAAAAAGTTGACAAAACATTTCACGATCTTGACACGCGTTGATTGAACAATTGACAAATTTTTGTCAAGTTTTTAAACAAAAAAAGTCTTCTCAACTTAAAGTCTAATGCATTGTTAAATTTAATTTAAATAGGGAAATATACTAAAATAGGATTTTTAAATTCTAAAACAATTTAATTATCAAGGACAAAATCAAATCGAAAAAATAAAACAATCAGAGATTAAGTATTGATTCGTATCTCCTTCAAATTGTGTTATTGATTCATATTTATTTCTTATTAAATCCTTTCCACCCTCAAAGGCCTCAACTGCTCAAGTGCAACAACAAAAACACACAACATGTCTTGAATGCTAATAATTTTTAAAATTTACTATAATAGAAACTCACATTGTCTGGGTGTGTGCTGAAACGTTGATATAATTCCTCGATGGAGATCTTGTGATGATCTATGTCCAACTCTTGTTTAAGGTCATCCAAATTTTCTCCCTTCTTTTTTCCCTCTTTTCGACGAGACTAAATAAAAAAAAAAGAAACAAATAGAATTAGAATAATGTTGTTCAATTTTACAATAGAATAATAATATCCTCCATAAAATGAATCGAGCAGTTGCATGCACATGCCATTATTTTTACCATGAAAGAGTTGAGAGATGCGTTTAAAATTGTTTACTGAAAAGAGATTGAAAAAAAGTGTGTGAAGAAATAAATCACCTTACATCTGGATGAAAAAAGTTTAGAGAGTCCAAAGGATATTGTTAGAAAGAAAATATAATTCCAGAATACCTAATTTTTTTTTTTGCAAATATCCCATTCGATATTTGATGGAAAGGGTAAAGGTGGCATAGTGGAAGTAAGCAAAATAAATGCCAGTCTTAAGCTTGGGCAACTCGTGGTCTCCATCCACGTACTCACAAAAAGTGAGCCCCTGAGTGAAACGTTATTCCAGAAGATAATATAACGATAGAAATAAACTTTATTTTATTTAAAATACTGAATAGTAAAACGTGGCTGTAGCTGATATGTAGAAGAGGAATGAGGATGCAGCCAAATAATTGAGCCTCTATTTGGTAATAAATACTTTTTATTGGAATGTGTCGCCTTTTATTAGCCTGAACTTCCTAGTAACACTTGTTGGTATTTCTAAGAATTATTACATTCGTTGGTGTTTATTACCAAATAGAGGCTCAATTATTTGGCTGCATCCTCATTCCTATTCAACATATTTAAAATATTTTTTTATATACTACTAAAATAAATTAATAAATTTTATCCTACTGTAGTATTTTAGTCCGTGGATCCAAAACTTGGTCGGAGGGATAGTTTACTTTTTTTATTAATCCTTATCATTCCTCACAATAAAAAAAAATTACTTTTGCATTTTATAAAGCCGCATTTGAAGAAATTATTGAGATAGTCAATGATAAATATTTATTAAAAGATAGGTAATAAGAAGATGGCCTTGGTTATGAAACTTAATGAAACAAGAAAGAATTTTTTGCAGCGTACTTCAAAACAAACATAATATAATAATCTTTTGATAAAATTCATTTTTTCATATATCAACAGGGACGTAACTCGAAAATGAAAAAAAAATCAAATTATTTTATTAATCCCTACCCCTAGAACAAGTTTGGTTTTTAGAAAATAAAAACAAGACTATCAAGAGCAAAAGTCCAGTCTTTGTAAGCATCAAGCGATTGTTCTAATTAAAATTCCTGAAATTACTGACCTATAATGATTCCGAATCTAAAAATATCTTTGTTCTCTTTTCATATCCCGCCTTAAAAATACTCCCCTCCCCTCTTTCAACTTATTTTTGTCCGGGAGACGTAGTATCTCACCCGGAAACAGCGCAGCCGCACTACCGCCGGAGTCCTACCACATCCGGTCGTCCGTTTCCCTATTCTATCTGATTCCTGCAAGAGCTAAATTATACGTTAATCTATTATTATTTATAATATTTCAAGGTATCACACAGTGAGTTTCTGAATCTAACAAATCTGGAAAAATAGTCAAAAATTTTGATGTATAATTGTTCTTAATTATTATTGAAAGATATATTAATACTGTAGAATCTATAAATATAAAGGTTAAATCCTTGTTTGCAAGCTAGGCAACCCAAATGCCCAAATTCACGGTTCAATTGTAATTTCTAGGAATATTTTTTTAAGTTTTCAAGTTTTTATGAAATATTTCTACTTATTAAAATAATATTCTTTCAGATTTGAGGAATACAAAAACTCATTTCTAATCTAAAACTGGGAAGGCTCTTTTGATGACTTTTTTGCCACGAAGCTACGTAAGAGACCGGGGGGAAGGGGAAGAACAAATTAAAATAAAAAAATCTTATGTGACTGACCCAAGGTTATGACTGACCGTACAACAGACAATTTTAAATAAAAATATATTGAATATTTTTATATTTATTTTACCAATTTTAAGTCTCTGACTGCTACCCGTCTGTCTCTAGATTTCAGAGTGTGGAGATGATACAATATTTATTTTAATTTTATTTTATTTAAAAAAATCTTGTTGTTTTGTGTTTCTTAATTTTTTTATATAGCCTATGTAAAAATGAATTTACACGCCCAAAAATTTTCCATCTCGTTCATAAAAAAATTAAAATTCTTTAAAAAATTCATATCAAGCTATTTATTAATTAATATAGTTAATTAAAAACATGTAAATTATATATGAGTCAATTGATTAGTAAGTATTTCTATAAATGTAAATATAATACTTATACATTCATCCATAAATTTAATGATTTAATGAAAAAAATGTAATTTAACATGAGTAAATTTTCATTATAGTTTGCGGAAATGTTTTTTTTTATAACGAGAGGATATGAGTATAATTTATTAGTAACAATTTGTGAAGAAGAGTAAATTAATTTTTCTATTTATATTTGTTATGTAATAGGACTTCTCTGGTAGGTCTATGGCCTGTATACATCAAGGAACTTCTTTCAAACACTGACACTAAGGCTGTAACAAAAAAATATGCCTAATTTAATAAAATTCTAATAACTAAACACGCACGCTTTTATTTAATTAAAATGGACTAAAAAGGGGTAGGTTAGAACTTCTTTTCAACCAAATAATTTTACGTTAGAACCCTTTCATCTGCCGTTCCATGTTCATTCAATGAAATTTTTCAGAATGTTTTTTAAATTAAAATTAATGGGGTCATTCTAAGATGTAAAGTATAAGACTAATTTTTTAATTGGAATCATTATGAAAATTGAATTAACTATAGTATTCGTTTTTTTTTTTTTTTTAATAATGGAAACATAAATTATAAAATTAGCCGGCCAAATAAAAAAAAAAAAAAAAAAAAATGGGCGGAGCTGAAAAAGGAAGCGAATCCTTCAAATATTTTCGGTCACAAGACACGAGATAATAAATTAACGACTTAAACAAACAATTTGATTTGATTTATAAAAATGAATTTTTATTAAAACAATTTAAATTAATTGACACGAATTTGTGTTATATTTATTTATTTTTAAGTGGGAATTACGTCAGAGATATAAAGTTACGTAAAAGTACCTGTAATATGCATTTGTTTACTAATAGAAGTTATAAATGTTTTGTTTATGATCTAAAAATAGAATTTGTACAAAATGAGGGTAACTTTCCTGGGGTGGGAGTTCTATACAAGAGACGAAGGCGTGTATGAGGTTCGTGATCATAATGATATGTCTACAAAATTTGAAGTTTATTTTTAAATTCATGTTGCGTCTATTTTATTTATAATTTCAAAAGAAGCGCTTTAATTTTTAAAGTCTGTAAATTAGGACCTTGAACTAATTATTTATTCTTTGGCAAATATTCAAAAAACAATTTTCATTAACTTAACTAAATTATCGATTAATTATATAATTGGACCTTATCATCTGATCTCAAATTAATAAATAAACAAGCCAAAAGGCGTTTCAAGTGCATTGAGTTTAAAGGAAGCCTGCCAATACTACAATATTTCAAAATTACATAAGTAATTCCTCAAAGATTCAATGCATTTAGGATCAAATCTATTGGTAATTAAGTATTTTAATGATATTTTATCAAGTTCAAAGGTCTTAGAGAAATTGAGGAATTTATCTTTAATAATTTTGGATAGTCTTATACAGTAAATAATTCCATAGGAGAGGATTAAAAAGAATGTGGTACGTAATCAATCAGTGGCTAAATGGTATTTGCACATGTAAACAAACAAGAAGAGACAAGTCGTGTGCCAAGTTGTGACCAGAGATGAGAGACGAAAGGCGTGCGCCTGGTATAAATAAATACCCGAGGCCCTGGCCAGGACAAGTGCTTGGCTTGCGCAACGCTTTGCAGATGACCCCTAGTTACATACTTTACTAACCAAAGCAACAGGCATATTAAAGAGAGAAATTATCAACGCTTCAAGCCAATCGATCTATGACATAATCAATCTGTCAAAATTTGGTTGGTTGAATGCTGAACTAACCTAAACTATCCCGGAAGGAAAAGTTTAATTTTGACATCAGATCTAGAGAGGATAATATGACGTTTCCTTCTTAAATTGCTAACTTGTGGTCAAGGGTGTAAATTGGGGAAACCAATTATAAAACTGTCTGAAAATTCTACCAATAATCTATCCCCTAGGAAAGTTTTGCAAAAATTGACCCAATCATGATATAGTCTAAATATTGTAAGAGTATTCTATAACTGTATAATTTTTGAATAGTGAATAATAAATACTCCATTTGTCTGTTGTGTTAAGTGTGATGAATAGTGATTAATAAAAACAACAGAATGTAGAAAAAATCTTTATTTATTCTTTTGACTATCGATTTCGTCCAAAGGACATCTTCAGGCCAGCGTTATTGAAATATAAAATAGTATATAAATGGTTTTTATGATTTTAATAGAGTCGAAACAAATTAGAATGACACAAAATTTGTTTCGACTCTATTAAAGATCATAAAAACCATTTATATACTATTTTATATTTCAATAACGCTGGCCTGAAGATGTCCTTTGGACGAAATCGATAGTCAAAAGAATAAATAAAGATTTTTTCTACATTCTGTTGTTTTTATTAATCACTATTCATCACTTAACACAACAGACAAATGGAGTATTACATAAAACACATGTATAATTTTTCTTATAGACATTTTTTAAGTATGTATTTTTTACCGCATTATGGTCGATTTTTCGTAGATCTCCTTTTGGGTACATCACGTCCGCCAATACAGGTGTATATTTATAGGCCTATAAATGAATGTTTGTTAGTTTGTCCTGTAGCCGGGGGGGGGGGGGCCGGTGCGTTCCTTATGGACGGATTTTTATAGTTTTTTTAATTGGTAGAGAATTTTCCGGGACTCGTTTTAGGCTTTCATTAATCCGGCTAAATTTGGAAATATTGGTTAAGGAAAAATTACTAAACATTTTATATTTAAATATTTTTTCAAAAAAATGTCCCATTATAGTAGAACATACTGTATGTAGTTTAGAACATTTTGACAAGGAAATAATTTTTTTTTTTTTTATTTTCTATCTCTCAACAGAGTTTAATTAACTCCAATTACAGAGAGACGTAGGAGACATCGGCAATGTTTGAAAATTTTCACGGCAAGTGGGATTTGAACCCGAGTAGCAAGTCTAAATTAGTAATCCGCAGCTTATCCGGTTAGACACGAACCTAAATATAGGATAGATCAAATTTTTAAAATCTAATCTTATTCTGTAAAATTATTTAATCATTTTAAACCGCCATTTATGACACAGGTTTTTCGAGTGGGGTGATTTCATTTGGAAGGGAAGTCAATTTTTTGGGCCATAATTCACTAGAAAACGTGCCAAAACAAATATAGCCTACTACACGTAAAGAATTCCAATATTTAACAATTTTTTAAAAAATTAAGTTACTGTAATTTGCATGTGCAAAACAATATTATAAAATAATAAAACGATCATAAATCAATAAATTTTTTGTTACTATCATTTTTGCATTGCAATGATTTCCTTTATTTTGAAAGCCTTGAGGACTTTTTTGAATTAGCGATTTTTTAATCTGTGGTTTCGAGGTTTTAAGGAAAGAAAGCTTGGAAAACCCAAGGTAAATTGGAATAAATAAATTTATAATACCGATATGATAATTTTATATCATGGTTGATAAAAAAAAATGGCTGCTTTTAATTAAAATTATGACTTGTGTTGTTAGTCATAAGAAAAGCAAAATAAAATTTCGAAAATTTATAAATTTATATTAAGCCAATGCAAAATTTTCTTGTAAATAATTAATAAATAATCAGACTGGGTTGGAATTTGATCTATCTGGTGAAAAGAAAATCACAAGTTCCAGTCAATATTCATAAAAATCCATTTCATTTTGCCAATCAAAAAATAAATTTAGTAATATAATACACAGTTTAGTGATAAAATCAAAGTAAAATCTGTATCTTTTTTTTATAATAAAAAAAAAAAAAAAATGGAATTTTTCCCCTTCTGTGGGATATTTGTTTTCATATTTGAAATGCTACATTGAAATTTTATCTATTTCAAGCCCTTCAATCACTACTCTGACAGTCAAACCGAACCGGTATGACACCCTTCAAGTTTGAAAAAAAATCCTTTCAAGCTGAACCCTTTTTTTTTCAATTTTTAACGGAAATCGAATCTAAACTAGTTGATAAACAGAAGATTCATCAATGGTGTTGTGAACAAAATAAATAAAAATGAGAATTTTTTAAGTTTAGTGATGTTTTTACTACGATATAAATTACTTACATAAAAAAATGTTATGCTTGATTTCTAATTAGACTGCCTGTTTAATTAATGGCAGAAAGAAAAGCATGGTAGCGGCAAATATTTTAAAATTATAGCCTTAAAAGCCCTACACTTTACTGGAGGGCCAAACTTTAAAAAATACAAAGATATAGCCACAATTTACCGATCCCGTACTAATGGGCCACCCGATATATGGTATATACTGGTATTATCAAGGAAAAAATTCTCTTTAAAAACAAGTGGGAAAACTAAAATGCGAAAAAATTAAATTTTAAAAACAGATTATAATAATAAATAAATATTTTGCTTCTTAAGTAGCCTCAGGATTTTTGTCTTTTTGGTCTCATTTTTTCAAATTAGTTGGTAGCAAATTTTAAATAAATTTTTGAGCCTCAGGATTTTTAGAACTGGAAGCGAGACTTCTACGTCAGTGTCAGGGCCCAGGGAATAAAAAAGTATTGTTATCTCTCTAATTTTTAAAATTAAGTAACTAACAATTTTTGAAAATGTCAAATAATAACAGACTAATAAATTTATTTAATTGCAAATAAATTATCAGTTTTAATTATATAATAAATTCACTGCATGGCTTTTGGTTAAAGTGAGTAAAATTGTAAAATAGGAAAATCCAATTTTTAAGGACCAAAAAACTATTGATATGCGCCTATTCGTTAAGTTTTAATTTCGATAATTTGAATTAAGTTTAATATATTAAAATGCAG
Source organism: Euborellia annulipes (assembly GCA_023213315.1). Lineage (NCBI taxonomy): Eukaryota > Metazoa > Arthropoda > Insecta > Dermaptera > Anisolabididae > Euborellia > Euborellia annulipes. Next base: position 82,669 of record JAKCPI010031619.1, read on the forward strand.
AGTTTTATATTGAAAACATCCTGAGAAGTTAATAAAATGTAAAACCTGGAATTACTATTTATTTATCTATTGGTATTGATAGCTGAATATTTACTGGATGCAAACGCCCTTTTTTTAAATGAAACTCCTAAATCCAAAAAGTTTCAACTAGAAAAATTGAGCCTGATGATTAAAATATGTTTTTAAAGCACTTCTCAATTCAATAAAAATGAAAAAGACAATTTGAAATAAATCCAGTCCCATTTTGGAAGTTTCATTTAAAAACACACCTCACCCATAGCATCCCATTAATCTGAAAACCATTAAAAAGTTATAAGTAATTTTCACCAAATGTTCAGCACCATTAAATAAATTGCATATAAAAATACCGTGGTTTAAAAAATATGTCATAACTATGCATGCTATTTTCGTCTTTTGTATGTGATTATTACATGCATCGTGCAAACCATTAATCATGCATCAGTATTTCATTCAAATTATGTGATTCATAAGAACAAAGATAATAAAAGAAGAGAAAAAGAGAAAAGTTTGAATTAATTATTTTTTTTTTCTTGATAAGATACAAGTCAAATATATCTAGACATTACGCAATTCAATTTTAAACTTGATTTCATTTCTCTTTCAATCCAAATGAAATCTTAAAATAATAAACTAATCGAATTTTAATAAATTTCTCTAACTCTCGTTTAGCAATTTTTTTGAATATTTTAGATCATGAAAATTTTTAATTTGATAATCATTTTGAGATTTGTAGCTCTGGGCAGATTGAATTGTAAAGATCTAAAGAGAATCGGTAACCAAAAAAAATCTGGCGTGACTGGTCGCACAGCACTCAACTTTCTCTTACCCTTCGGCAAGATAAAGTTGTGTACTGTGCTTGTCACATCAGATTTTTTGTGTCGAGATATATTTAATTTCAGCCGATATATTAAAACTCAAGATGTAATAAAAATTGCAAAACTAATGAATAAGAGATTTTAATAAATAAAAATAGTAAAAAGATCTCTTATAATTTTGCGGCGATTCAAGGCATGTATGTATTTATTAATTTAAATTTTTCTTTCTCTTTTTTTATTATTCTCTGTTTAAAACCATAGAGAAACGATGTTTATTTTATTAAGTGTGCAACGTTGAAAGATAGAATTCACCAACTGCAGCAAAAAAGAGATAAAGAGAGAGAGATAGAAATCACAAATTGCCATTTGATGAAGGATTTAAAAGAAAAAAACCTGTTTTGATATTATGAATAAAATGAAATGAAAATGAACAAAAAAAGAAAACGAGTTTAAGAAAAGTGAAACCATAATATAAAAAAAAAATAATAAAAAGGGGTAAAGAAAAAATAAATAATATATTAAATCAAAAGAAAAAATAATCAACTTTAACGATTCTTTTTTTCTTTTGCAAACCAAACAAACATGTTGGAAATAAACGGAGAACAAACACTAAGGATAAATAAAATTCTTTTTTAATTGACAAGTTTTTCTTTAAAAACTTCTTTTCTTGTTTATTTGAAAGTTAATTTCTAAGGCCAGGGAGGCGAGCTTCCAACTTGTCTCAAGTTTTAAATAAGGGATAAACACTTGAAAAAAAAAAAATCTTTTTCACTTTTTTTTTGTAAAATTTTTATGAGTTACGAGTACCAAAAGAACTCCAGAATACTGAAAAAAATTTAGCTTACTTTAGTTCTAGTAAGGAAGCTCTGCCAGTACATGACTCCCTGCACATATTTCCACAAATTAGATAATAATTAAGAGGCCTACATTCGTTATATAATTTTCACTTTGATAATAAATATCTTTGGAAATGATCACCAAAACAAATTAAATTATTATTTAAACTAAATTAAAATAATTACTTAATTTAAGTAAAATTTGTTAAGTAATAAAAAAAAAATTATATTAATTAAAATAAAAAAATAAGATGAATTAAGCTAAAAAGAAAAGAATAATATAAAATGAAGTGATTTGTTGTTATTTTATTCAGATCAATGAAATTTTATAAAAATGGGTTCAAGGTCTAAGTCAGTATTTCACAACTTGAAATTTTGAAGTGAGATCATGATATTTACTTAGAAGAGATAATGAATTTTTTAATTGATTTAAATGTATCATATTTAAAAAAAAAAAATCGCCCTTTGTAGAAATATATATGGACCATGATAGGCATGAAGGAACCAAGCGCCATTATGATCGAAATTGAGATAAGACCGCCATCTTGTAGGGAAAAAGATCTACTTTTTTTATTTAAATCGCAACATTATTACTCTGTTCATTTTTTTTTTTTTGTATAAAATAAGAAAAAAAGTCATTGCCATTTGGTTTTGTTTACAATTGTGCAAATGAAATAGCCTTTATTTCAGATTTAGGTTATTGGCGCTTGGTTCTTTCGGGCATAACATAGTCCATAAATTCGCAATTATAAACGAAATGAGATGCAAATACATTCGTTATCCAAAACTTAAAATCCGGCGAGAGTGTTTTAGAACGAAATTTTATATTAATGGAAAAGAATCAGGGCTGTATTTCTAAATACGTAGGCTGAAAAGGCTGCAGCCTAGAGCGGCAACAAATTCAGGGGCGGCAGATTGGCGATTTATTCAAAAGTTAAAATGAAGTATTTAAGACGTTAATAATATTTCCCCTACGAATTTAAGAATAAGAAAGAAGCTGAAAACACCAATGAACTTTTTTATCCTTTTGTTGCATAAAACAAATATATTAAGCAAATATGAACTATAGAGGGGGCGGCAAATGGACTTAAGCCTATATGTGGCTTACTCTTAAATCGGGCCCTGAAAAGAATATTCGCAATATTTACAAAACAAATCACTTCAAAAAATTACTAAGAAAAATTTCTTATTGAATTTTTTACTACAATTTTTTTTTAAGGTTGAGAAACACCGACTTTGAAGATATACAGTATCTACAATCTAATTCACCTCTTAAAAACAAAATGTGAAGTTGTGGGCGATATTGCTAGAAAAAAATAGAGATGTTGGTTATTTAGATATTCCCCTTCAAATAACCTCGCGTTCTTGCTTTGAAAATATTCTTCTCTGCCAAAATTAAATATTTTATTTGTTAGAAATTTTATTAAGAAACTGGGAGACATTACAATTCAATAAAATAGAAATCATAGATATAGCAAAAGCTTCTTTTTTCTCTTTAATTAATTTCTTTTTTTTTATGTTAATATGCTAATAATAATTTTTAAAACCACAATTGATTTAGTTATGTTTATATTTATTTGTTATCATAAATCCGTGATATTTTAACCTGTGTTGTGATTTACTAATGGAAATAGGTAAGATAATTAAAACATCGGAAGGGTGGTTTATTTCAAATAGTAATATCGCCTGCTGAGAATCATAGTGGAGAAAGTTCGAAATTCAACAATTCGAGAAAAGTTTTATTTAAATAACCGGGCAACAAATGAATTGGCCAGAATCAACAGCAAAGAATTTTTGCCACTCTGGCATTCAAAAGAGAACGTTTGGTAGGCTTAACTCAAAAATTGAATTTTCGGACTTTCGCCACTATGATTCTCAGCAGGCGATATCGGGGTGAAAAACCCTCCGTACCGAAATCTTAAAAAAAAAAAAAAAAACTAAACAAAAATAAAAATTTATAAAGAGAGAAATGTGGTGTTAAAATTTTAACTGTTTTTAGAAATTTATAAAAACTATTTTATCTTGATTGAAGTGATGAGTGATGGAGAGAAATGGACAAATCAAAACGACTTTCGGCAAGGGTGAGGAAGGGAAAAACAAAATGAAAATTTTTTATTTTCCCAATGAGTCTATTTTGATATTTCGAAGGCACAAGGCCTTCTTCTTCAGAGGAAGCTCATTTTACACTCCGTAACATTATAATTACAGTAAGGTTTTGCATACAAGAAAGCATATGTCCTCGGTAACTCTTGAGAGCATAGACTCATTGGGGAAAATAAAAAAATTTTCATTTTGTTTCCCTTCCTACACCCTTGCGAAAAGTAGGTTTTGAGGAGATTTCGGCTACTATTTTATCTTCTTTAAATTTATTCATTTGGGGTCGAATACTTGAATCTTCCAAACAATCCCTCTGAAAAAATTTCCTGGCTATGATACTGACCATGGACATTCTAAATAAATACAACTCAAATTTATTTTTATTTACAAAAGAAGAAAATAAATAAATAATTTTATAAATAATTAGGTAAATGAGTATTAGAAAATAAAGTGTCAAAATTATTTTTAGACCCATTATAAATAATCTATGTAAGATATTTTGCAGATTAAAAAAATCTAAGAAAAATAAATCTCTTGTTCAAAAGATTTTTTATATTTCCGTTCTCTTTGAAAATCGTTGCTGATAATTTTTCAATTATTTGATTAATTACAACTACTGTATTAATTACTTGTTAATTACGAATTTTATAAAACACCCACACATATAAATACTGTATGTAGTCTTATATACATATATTTGGTATTTTTCTACTTTTATTTAATTACATAGATAATAAATTATTTAATCAATCTAAATATTTTAAAATTTTAAAAATAGTGTCCTCTTTTATGAATGAGACAGAGCTGCATTTTTTTGTAGGTTACAAAATTAAACTAGAGACATTTTGAGAATAGATTTCTTAAAATAATTAAATGAAGTTTATATTCGAAAGTAGAGCAAGTCCCTGAGTTAAAATTTGAAACTATTTATTATCCTTTGTATATTATGAATATTTTAATAAGTTGTACTAAAAGTAGTGAATAAACATAATAAAATCTGTGGACAATACATTTGTATTATTTATAAATACAAAATATTTTCTACATTCAAGTGAATCGCAAAACCTTCAATAACTATTGAAACAAAAAATGAACTTGCTCCATTTTCAATGTAAACGACTAAAATAAAAAATATGAAATGATTACGTTTATATACGTATAAAAAGAAGTTAGAAAATGCATTAAATGGGCGAAATTCAAGTTTGGTAGATTTCACTTTTCTTAAAATTAATAGATTTAGAACTCTCAGAATCAAATAGAAAAAAATGAATTGCGTTTAAATAGGAAATATTAATATTTCCTACAATTGTAGGAGAAGGATGAAGAAAATTAAAAATGTTTTGAAAATAGTAAAATTTGAATAATGAGGTGAATATATTCGCTCGCTTTTGTTTACTGGAAGATAGGCAACCCAAATGCTCTATTAACTAAATTTATGTTTTTTCAACCAAAATTATAAGTTAATCTTTTTCTTCTTGTTTCTTTTATTAAATTTTATCAGGCTTCTTGCCAGGTGCTAAAAATATTTGTTTATTTAAGAAATGAAAGTCGATTAAAAAAATACACACGAATTTTAATGTTTATTCTAGGGATAGGAAAGGATTAGCACTTCAAGCTTCAGAGTTGAAGAAAACAGGCTTTTAAATTAAAAAAAGTAAAAAGGATTAAACCAAAAAAAACTTAGGACTTGGGCTTAAAATCCTATTTATTCAGGACTATTTTTCTTTGTGACACATAAACGAAAAATTTTGGTTGGAAGGAAATTTAGGCCTACTATATATAAAAAGATTCGAATTTTAAGATGTCAATGAGAGAAGTGGCTGTTCAACGATTAGAATAATAGTCAAGAAGAGAGTATGTCAGACAAAAGAGGAGCCTGTATCTAATAAAAATGTCAATCCAGAAGACATTTCGGTTTTAATTAAATAAAGCCATCATCAGTTCTTATGAGCTTATTATTTATTTATGTAGAAGAAGTAAAATAAAAAATAAAGAATAAAATAGAGAGAAAAGCTAATTATATTTTTAAAATTCAAACATATTTCCTCAGTGATGACGTTTCGGTCCTGTTTAGGGCCTACATCCTCAGAGCTGTCATGCTCTAATACCCTAATGCTCTGAGGATGGCTGGCCCTAAACAGGACCTCATCACTGAGGGAACAATAAAAGAAAATATATTTAGCTGCTCTCTCTTTTTATTCGATTTTTAGTAAAAATTTTGAAAGATTGGTAAATATACTTTTAAAAACAAGAGACGTGGGCACCAAGGAAAATATAAATATTATTAGTTCTAAATAAATAAAGAAGAACATTTTCTCTTGGTGTCAATAAACTCACGTGAATTTGACAACGTACTTTGAAGTTCGATATACTAGTAGTTAGAACCCGAGTAAAAAGATAGCTACGTAAGAAAACCAGCTAAATTGCTAGGTAATGAAAAAGAACCGGTTATCAGGATAACTTTATACGGAAAAAAACCTGACCATAAATTAAAGAAAGGAATCACCTAAATGGGATAAATTGAAAATAATGTTTTTGTTGTTATTGTTTTGGACACTTCTTCGGGAATGTGGGTCTAGGTAATTATTTGATGATATTAAAAACTATCTCTGTTGCATTTTATTGTTTATATTGTTTCGTAATATTAGACCTATATTTAGTTTGCGAATTAATGTAAACCTAAGTGGGATCTTAATTTAACTTTCTCGGGTAATGGAAAGATGATTTTCAATAAATTTATTGGAATGGTAAAAAGAAAATTCTTAGCTAAAAGAAGAATTACCAAGTGGAGAAACCATTTTTAAACAATAATGTATCCCGTGTGAAAACTGCATTTTTTTAAAAATATAATATTAAGGTTTTAGATAGATCAGTGGAAATTTCCCGGACCTGAATCCAGGTAATTTACCTTTTCAAATAATGTTTTTTTCTTTAATCTATTCCAATTATTTTTTGGGTCAGGGACGATGAATTTGTGCAAAGCCTGATAAAATCTATGCTATAAATTAATGGAAGCCAGAGGTGGTCACAGATTATACTAAATGTAAGGAATAGTAAAAGATTTTGTATATTTCCATAAAAATAGCTAAAAAATCATGTTTTCACAGTAATTTGCTAGACTACTGTATCTAGATTGAAGATATTAAAATTTCCAAACAACACCGTCTACAAAAAATTTGACGCACTGTTCATCTATTATCAGATATGTATGCTATATAATTAATTGCTCTTGAACGAACAGCGCCTCGCCAGAAAAAGGAATAGGTCTATTTATTTATTTATTTTTTGTGAACATTTTTTGAATCCTATTAAAATTCTGAGAGTCCTAAAATAAGATAAATATGAAAGAGATAGATGTGAAGAGATGTGATGACCTTGCTGAAAATTTGGAGAAAAAAAGATTCATGGCAAAAAAAGACTCCGAAGAAAGTGAGTGAAGAGAGAAGAGAAGGCAAAAAAAAACCGTCTTAAGAGAGACCCGAAAACGATGCTGATTTTTTTTTAGATTGGTACCTTAGCCTTTCCGTCGGCCGTCATGTTGTCATCCTGTGTGGTTGCAATTGTCGCAACCCGATAAGAATCGGATCGACCGTGCTGGAACAACGCCGAGTTTACGAACAAAAAAATAAATAAATAAAATATATAAAAAAAAATCCGTTTCCGGATTGAGACTAAATATAGAATAAAAAATTGTTATCAATATCAAGATAATAAATTCTAATCATTTAAATTGATCTTAAACATATATTGAGATACACAACATGCATTGACTGCTTTAGAGCAGTTCAAAAAAAAAAAAAAAATGATAATAAACTCAATTGAATATCATTGACAATCAAAAAGGCCACGACAAAGAAAAATAAAAATAAAATTTCACTATTTTCCTAAAAGCCTTTTTTTTTAATTAATAAGAAATACATAAATATAGAAAACATGCAAATAATATTCAAAATAAACATTTCCAAAGACTTATGGGTATTTTGTTTTTGAGAAAATATTTAATTAAAGATGAATGAAAAAGTCATTTTGATAGGATAATTAACAAGGAATCAAGGAATATAAAATTAGAGGAAATAATAGGAGGGTAGGGTCCAAAAATATTAGAACTGAATGGGGGATTTAATTTCATTCAAATGAGGAAATTATAAATTCTAATATTTAATCTAATGATGGTTAGGGAAACAGTAATCTAGGTGTGCTGGAGTACAGTCTACCCATCTCTGGAACTAGCCAAAGTATCATTTTACGAAATTAAAACTTAAATTAATAAAAAATTCCTAAATACAAAAATGAGATTTATTATTAGGTAGATTAAAAAATTTGAATGTAGTTTGGTCATTGGAAAGGGTAAAAGATTTCAGTTCAATTAAATAATCTGTCTGCACTAGACTTAGGGTATATTTATTTAAGCCTTTTACTTTCTCTTACCTCTATATATATGTTAATATATATATAGAGAGAAAGTATTGGATTCATGTCAAAAATGTCGAGATTTTGATGGATCTTAACGTTTTGAGGTCCCCTGAATCTAAAAAAGTGGTTTTCGCGACATGGTCTGTCTGTGGGTGTGTGTGTGTGTCTGTGTGTCTGTGTTCACTTTTAAGCATGAAGGAATTGAGCTATGAGGCTGAAATTTTATATATAAGTTAAACACCCCCCGGGACCGGAAAAATAAGCTTTTAATCAAAATCGGCCTAAGAGTACTAGTACTTTACTGATGTACTTTTTCAGTTTTTTTCGATTTTCTCAAAATTCGCTCTAACGATTTTGATTAAAATTCAAAAATCAATTATTTTTTAGATGCTCTTTCAAATGTATATTCTCGTTTTGCCATCAAAATTGTTTGAAGCACACTTTACTCTTGTGCTTCATAGGAAAGATAGGAGAAATGGTTGCCATGGTTACAAAATAGAAATATTTTCCCATACTTATAAATTTTACATCTGAATTCAAATATTCCCTACTGCCGGGAACTAAATACATGTCGACACCAAAAATCTGGTGTGACAAGCACAGTACACAACTCTCGATTACCGAAGGTAAGAGAAAGTTGTGTGCTGTGCGCCAGTCACACCAGATTTTTTGTTTTAAGATTGCGTCTTCTAATTAATTCTTAAATAATCAGGAAGTGAAATCAATCACCAACGTTAAGAAGAATCATTTTCACATTAAATTATAGTAGAATGTTTAGGTTATTGACTATTTTCATGATTGACATTGGTGATCTTGATTTTTTTTTATTTCTAAAATCAGAATCAGCTGTTGAGTAGAGAAGCAAGTTCAAACCGAGGAAAGTAAGCCAGAGTCAAGCATGATTACGGCTAAATGGGACTCACATCCTCCTTATCCTCCTGATGAGAAGCCCCCCTGGTCCCCACCAGCATCGCGCAATCACGACCACGGCTTGTCAAATCCAATTGATGGATGGCAATGGGTATACGAATCAGAGGAACAGACGGGGAGGCGTGCACACGTACAGTACTTACTTGGAAAGGACCAGAAGGAAAAAACAACTTGTTTTTATTCAATTCAGGTTTTCGGAGAAAATTTTAGCCTTAAACTATTATGAGAATCTCTCAGATTTGTATTCAAAATTATGGTCTCAATAAAGTAGTTCATATTTGGGTTACTGAAAGATAGGATTCCCAAATGACCAGCACGTGTATTTTTTGATCATCTTCTTCAGGGCTCCATTATATCTCTACTTCATCTTCGTAGAAATAAAGATCAGTATGCAAGGTCTAGAGTTCTAGAAAACTCTGAAGCAGTTAATCAAAAAATAGTACCAACGTTCCAACAAGAAATTCTAATTCTTATGGCAGCTGAACAAATGATAATTTGAATATCTAATTCTTCTGTAAATAAGGAATTTTTACTTTCTCTTACCTATTTATGATATGTAATATAGAGAGAGAAAGTATTGGATTCATGTCAAAAATTCGATGTCGAGATTTTGATGGATATACACGTTTTGAGATCCTCTGAATCCAAAAAAGTGGCTTTCGCGACATGGTCTGACTGTGAACAAAATATCTCAATAACGAAAAGAGCTAGTAGGTTGAAATTTTATATTTAAGTTAGACTGGGACATAACACGAAGTTTTTGAACAAAATTAGCCAAAGAGTACTAGTACTTTACTAATGTACTTTTTCAGTTTTTTCCGACTTTCTCAAAATTTGCTGCAACGATTTTGATTAAAATTCATAAATCAACTATTTTTTAGATGCTCTTTAAAATGTACATTCTCATTTTGCCATTGACATCTTTTGAAGCACACTTTACTCTTGTATTTCATAGGAAAGATAGGAGAAATGGTTACCATGGTAACAAAATATAAATGTTTTCCAAAACAAATTTTATTACATCTGGAATTTTAATACATCGGCGGAAACTAAATATTGATATATGTCGACACAAAAAATCTTGTGTGACAAGCACAGAACACAACTTTCGATTACCGAAGGTAAGAGAAAGCTGTGTGCTGAGCGACCAGTCACACCAGATTTCTAATTATAAACCACATTTTTGTATTAATTATTTATTAAAAATATATAAATAATGTATAAGTTTTCGACTGCTTATTCTGCAGCCGTTATTGTGCACTTGCTCCTTCTCAGTCAGTTCACTTGAGTCGGAGCAAGTGCACAGTACTTGAGAACGGCTGCAGAATAAGCAGTCGAAAACTTATACAGTATTTATATATTTTTAATAAATATTTAACACAAAAATGTGGTCTATAATTAAAAATTCTCCTAATAATAATAATTCAAACCCCCAAAAGCTTTAATAAACACATTCGTGATAAATATAATCTAAAAAATAATTGATTTTAATCAAAATCGTTAACGTGAATTTTGAGAAATTGAAAAGTACATCAGTAAAGTACTAGTACTTATTAGCCTATGTTTTTAAATGCTTATTTCCCCGCCTCAATAACTAACTTAAATATAAAATTTTAATCTTTTAGCTCATTTTCTTTACTTTATTTTGAATACACACAGACAGACAGCCCATTTTGCGAGACTCACTGTTTTCAACTCAGAGGCTTGAAAACGTGCATTTCCATCAAAATATCGATATTGAATTTTTGACATGAATGCATGTACTTTCTCTCTATATATAAACACACACACACACACATATAAATATATGTAAGAGAAAGTAAAAATACAGAACCTCCTGATAGAATAAATAAATAATTAGCCTTGTCAATCAAATAGAATTTGATAATATTTAAAATTAGCTAAGTTTGAACCAAACTAAGGTGACTAAAGAGAGAAAGAATGTTGTTTTCGAAGTTATTTTTCTTTAGCTAAAGTTTATAATTTTAAGATTAGAAATTTAAAAACACAATAATAACGAATAGTTCGATATACTTTTTTGAATATAGAGAAACTCGAAGTGAATAGGAATTTTTTCTGACTCTTATGAAAGATGTTACAAACCCGAGAGGTTCAATTTTGTATTTTACCTTCTATTATAATTTCATATGATTATATAATATGCTAATAAAATGTGAACGTGAATATCTTAAAGGAATACATAGGCCTTTCAGTTAAAACATGTAAAAGCCAATAATACAACGTTGATTCGGTTATCTAATTTTTCAATTTAAAAAAAATCTTAAAAATTATTTTTTATAAAAATTTTTCAAAAAAGCTTTAAAACAAAAACAAATGGAATTTTTACAAGTTCAAAAATTGCACTGCAAGAAGAAGTGAAGTGAGAAAAAAAGGTTAGAGGTAAATATTTATCCGAAAATATTCGGAGATTGACTCAAAAGTGCAGAATAAAAAAAATGGTTACTCGCAGTAAAATAAATAATCGGCGAATCAAAATAATCATGATTAAAACAAAACAGACTCTTAAACAAGTTCATTTCTCTAGTAGGGAGAGATTATATAAAATTTTTCTAAGATATGAGTAGAAATTAAGGAAAATTATTGTTTTAATTTGAAAATAGCTATAAATAATGGAGGTAAAAAAAATGGTCAGGTAATTTTTTATTTTTATTTCCTCATTATCTCATCAACACGATAATTCATTTGAATAATAAAGAGAAAAAAATTAAAAATTTAATAACCATAGTAAATTTTTAACTTTATCTACATTTTTCTAATTTATTAACTTGATGAGTCAAATATTAAATTGCAATTAATAAAGAAACTCGCGAAGCATTAACATGGAAAAGAGTATAGCTATTTTTTTTATTTTAAAAAATATAAATTAATTCGTAAAAATTTGAAATTTGAAAAGTAACTCTGTCCGAAATTCTAAACATATAAAGCTCATCATTTAGGTCCTTGTTTCTATTTCAACGGTCTTTTCATTCAAAGGTAAATGGTCCAAAAATTCTAAGCAGATTTGTGATAAGGAAATAATTGCGAATTTATATATCTCAAACATGCTCGAAAACAAATAGTAGGGAAAGTATGCCAATATTGTAGCTACCACTTGAGCTAATGTCCAATTATCTTTGAACTAATATGTGATAAAAATGACTTCGAAGTGGTTCATATTAACAGTGCATGTCACCAATAAGCCCCTTAAATTTAGTTTTATTTTTACTTTCTCTTACCTATATATTTTAATATATATAGAGAGAAAGTATTGGTTTAATGTCAAAAATTCGATGTCTAGATTTTGATGGATATACACGTTTTGATGTCCCCTGAATCCGAAAAAGTGGTTTTTGCAACATGGCCTGGAAAGAATTGAGAGGTTGAAATTTTATATTTAAGTTAGGTGCCTCCCTGAGGCGTGAAAATAAGCTTTTAAACAAAATCGGTCAAAAAATACTAGTACTTTACTAATGTATTTTTTCAGTTATTTTCAATTTTCTCAAAAATCACTCTAACGATTTTGATTAAAATTCAAAAATCAATTATTTTTTACATGATCTTTAAAATGTTCTCATATCTCAGATAGGAGAAATGGTTGCCATGGTAACAAAATATAAATATTTTCTCATATTTATAGATTTTATATCTTGAATTAGGAAACAAAACATATGCGGACACAGAAAATCTGGTGTGACAAGCACAGAACACAACTTTCTATTACCAAAGATAAGAGAAAGTTGTGTCACAGTCACACCAGATTTCTTTATTTCTTTTTGCCTTATTACCACCTCATACCCCTAAAACGTACCATTTATGTAGCCTAACTCACCATTACTCCAACCATTTATCAGTGATCGCAAATTCTGTCCCTGGTAAAGCAGTGAATTTCCATTCTATTTTAAAACGCTAGTAAGGGTGGTAAGGTCTATTGCTGTGTAGGATAGTCAAATTACACAAATGGAATTTTCGTAAAAATGTTGTAAGAGTTTGTTGTAGGCCAAGAAATAACCGCTCTCAGTGTTGCTGGAGGTTTAGTACAGCACAATTTTGGTACAATTATGGCGCTGGTACAAATTAAGTACATTTTCCCTACCGTAGACAGATAGACCTCAAGAAAAGTATGTTGAAAATCTACAGTCAAATCTCCAGTTTTTTGTAAAAATTTAATAATGTTCACGTTTCTGTATGCAAAGTTTTAAAAAATTCTTATAAAGACGGATCTTTGATTGATACTAAAATAATATAATATTAAAATTCTCTCCGGTCCATTGTTTAAATGAGAATTTTTTTTTTTTTTTTAATTTTTAATGAAAAAGTTCGATCAAAAATCCCAGAAGTGGATCCAAAGTAAATTTCCAATATTTGTATTCTGGTCCTGATAAAATAAACTCAACTTATTAGAATGGTTATATCATCTCTATTTTAGTTAATAAAAGCTAATCAATCCGCATTTGTTGCAAAGAATTAAATCAATACATTTTTTTTTTTTAAGTAATTGTAAAATTTACTTATTAAAAAAAGCTTTCGCAAATTAAACACTTGCACTTAATTAGTATGTTTAACAATAAATTTTATGGTTTAAAAATTTTCGTTCTAATATGAAGATGATAAGATAATCTAATTATTCTATTCATTATTATATAACAAACATTCGTCATATTAAAGTCATAAATTACACTATCTATGTTATATTTTATTAATTTAGTATATAAAACAATGTGAAATCAAATATTTGAAAAAATCCTTTTAATTTATAAGGTAGCCTATGAAACAAATTTTCATATTGCTAAATTAATACAAATTTCTAATTTGATTTTTTGTTTTGGAAATTTAAATTTTGAATGTAAATTCATTTTTGGAATGTAATTATTTCGTTGAGAGAGGAGTAGACCCTTTGAGAGGCGTATCAACCTTTCTATGCTTTTATAGAATCTATACAAATTTTTCTTGTTTTTTTAATTAATTTTACAAAAGTTTTTGAAGCGATCAGGTCTTCGATAAATTTATATAAACTTCCAAATTAAAACTATATATATTTTTTTTTAATATTTAATTTATTAAAAAGAAAAAATGACAGAGTTTAGAAAAAAATCAAATGAGAAGAAAAGTTTTTAATGGACATAGTATAATATATTGATTTTTTTAAGGAGTGAAAATATGAATCAACCTTTGGTTCTCTTTTCAATTTCCATTAGCCAGGAAAACAAAAAAAAAAAAAAAACTGTTCCGCTTTAGTAATTTTTTCTACGCTCATGCACGCGTGTGGGGCTATAATTTCGTTATAAACTTGGTCTAGACCAAGCAAACGGACGAATAAGCAGATATTATTCAATGCATGATGATAAAAGGAAATGAGTTGCATTACGTGTCTCATAACAAGCAAAAATGGAACAGTTAAATTTTTTTTATTTTATTTGAACCACAAAAGAAAATTATCAGTCTGATAACATTAGTTTGATAACTCTTTTTTTTTATAAAGCAAACAAATTTTAATATATTATTATTAATTATGAATTTATCCCGAGTAAAATGATGGGTCCACACGCCCGTAGCTAGTCTGCATAGTGAACTTTTAGGGACACACAGGGATATACACGCCCACACCAGGGACACACAGGGATCCACACGTCCGCACCAGGGATTCACACAGTAGATCGAAATAAGTTACCAGAAGAAAAATGTGTGTCCCTGGTGCGGACGTGTGGATCCCTGTGTACCCCTAAAAGTTCACTATGCAGACTAGCTACGGGCGTGTGGATCCCATGATTTTTTACTCGGGTTTGAACGTTAATAAAATCGATATAAGTAGTGAAGAATTTTATATCACCTGTGTGAGTATTTAGTGTGATTTTGATCATATATATCTCACTATTGTCACTAGTGAAATTCGTTATTTTAATAACTTTTTGAATATTCAAAAATATAGAAGTACTTTTTGACAGATTCGACAACAAAGTGAAATTTTTTCTCTATGTTCAGTGAGATTGTTGTTTTATGCAAACGAAAGGTAGTAAGTTTACTCTGACTTGTATAATAAATAAAATTGAAAATATTCAAGGAAAAATTTAAATATAGGCCTATACCTACATAAATTTTTTCATTGGCAACTTACCAGTTAAATAAAATAATTTTTGAAAAATATTATTAATATAGTAATATAGTCAACCAATTCCTATTTATATTTCTATATTTATAAAAATCTGGTGTGACTGATTCGCAGCAGATTTTTTGTGTCGACATATATTTAGGCTCCCGACAGTAGGGTACTGAATTCAAGATGTAAAATTTATAAGTATGGGAAAATATTTATATTTTGTTACCATGGCAACCATTTCTCCTAAATTTCCTATGGAGTACAAGAGTAAAGTAATCTTCAAAAGATTTCAATAGCAAAATGAGAATATATATTTTAAAGAGCATCTAAAAAATAGTTGATTTATGAATTTAAAAAAAAAATCGTTGCAGCAAATTTTGAGAAAATCGAAAAAACTGAAAAATTACATTAGTAAAAAACTAGTACTCTTTGGCTGATTTTGATTAAAAGGTTATTTTCACGCCCTAGGGAAGTGCCTAACTTAAATATAAAATTTCAACCTCCTAGCTCTTTCCGTTCTTGAGATATTTTGTTCACAGACACACAGACAGACCTTTTTTGGATTCAGAGAACCTCAAAACGTGTATATCCATCAAAATCTCGACATCGAATTTTTGACATGAAACCAATACTTTCTCACTCTATATAATAACATATATAGAGGTAAGAGAAAGAAAAAAAGGAAAGGATGTTATTTTTTCTGTTTTCTTAAGAACAAGATGTTATGTCTGTAAGCACAAATATTTTATCAAACCAAAAATCTATAAGATATTTCTCTTTTTGAGATTGAAGATAATGTAAAAAAAATGATAAACAAAATTCCAAAAATGATGGAATTCAATGATAAATGTTTAATGCCTAGGAAATTTTAAACAAATTAAGAGAAATATTGATTTTATTATATAAATGAAAATAAATTTCGCTGGAGCTATCGAAAACTTGCCCTGGGCCCCTTTTATTTTTGTGCCTAAGCCCCGCCTATTTCCTCTCTCGACGGCGCAGGTATCAGAGAAAAATTCTAAATCAATAAATTATTTTATATGGAATTTTTTTTGTTCAGAAATTTACAATAATTTAATGCTCCATAATACGTATTATATCATGGATAGATTTTTTTAAAAAGAATCTGAGAATTTATTTTTTTTAATAAAAAATATACACTGTAAAAAAAAAATATGAATTTTCAATCATTTTTCATATACTTTCGTGGTTTAATTTTAATATACCCAGAATATGAAATAAAATTAATATAAAAGTTTATGAACAAATTACCAACTTTTAAACTTATCTTTTTCTTTGTGTGCCGCCAAATTGTGAAATCGTTAAAAGTGTACCGCGACAAGTTGAGAATCACTGGTCTAAACGTTCTCAAATAACTCGACTACCTCAAGGAATTTTTATTAATATTATTTTATAATTATTTTAAGGAAACTTGAAATTATTCTTTTAAAATTTATTTCACAAATCTAAATTTATTAAATTCTGGTTTGAAATTCGCGCTCTAAACTATTTAAATATTTATGAAGTATATTAAAATCATACTAAATAAATAATTTTTATAAAGTAATTCAACTAAATAGCTATAAAAATTCAAATTAAATTAACAATTTTTACCAAAATAATTAATTTTAAAATATACAAGAAATTTGTTAGGTTGGCCACAAATTGAATTTTCTCATATACTATTCATAAACAGTTTATGAAACAGAGTTCCTATACTTGTATAGGAAGTTTTCTGGAAGTTTTTTAACGGTGTAGGAAAAATAGAAAAGAAAATTTTGTCCTTGATGATTTATAAATTGGGCCAGGGGCCAGATGAGACGTTGGACCTAATCAATAAGTTTTAAAAATTTTATATGAGAAATTGAACCAAGTTGCGAAAAAAATTTTATTGTATATTTTGAGGAAGGGGGACCGACTCTTGAGCGGATTATCTCATAAGCATTACCTCCAGTTGATTATTATAAAGCAAATTTTATAATATGTTATGTTATATAAAATAATTATGTTTTATAAATACATAATTTGGATAAACCTCTTAAAATAATTTTATTTTTCAGATTTTTCACACTGTTCCGGTGATATGATTAGATGCAAATTTTAAAATTTCGGATAGACAAACTTACTCACCTCGTTGTTAAAAATGAGCGAAAATAAATATGAGAGTCGACTTTCACCAAAGTCCATTCCATTTTTTTACTCATCAGCGTTTTTTAGTTAAATATTTTTTTTATTTTCATTTTCTGGTAAATAAAAAATCAAAACAGGAATTTTTTTTATTTTAATTATCTAAGGTGCTTAGAAATTTTATTGAACAAATATTTTTTAAATAGAATTTTCTTGCCCGAAGGAAAAATGGCTAATTTTTATTTTCTTAAATCGTGAAATTTTCTTTAGAACGGTATTTATTTATTCCCTCTCTGGCTTAGCAAAGCCATAGTGAGAACGGTATTATATAATTTAGTAGCCAAAATAAACATTTATTTTTCCTCAATAGAAAAGATAAATTTTTCAAATATTTTTTATAAACTTATGCATTCACAGTATATAGTAAACACTGTACTTCTTAAAAACAAGTCTACAAATTTTTTCAAAATTTATACTAAATATTTCCTGCACCAATATGACTGTCTAGCTTTGGCAAAATTCGGGTAGTACCGTAGTACTTTACTGATGTACTTATTTAGTTTTTTCCAATTTTATAAAAAAAAAACCGACCGAGATTAACCTCTAACTTAATAATGCATCAGGCTTGATATTTAAAAATTTTAGAAGCAGATCAAAAATTGGACTCCCGGGTTCCATTCTCTGTTGTATTTTTTTTTTTTATATTAGGTTTATAAATTTCTATTAAAATGTTGAAACAATAGTGCTATCATGCACCGAGGTGGGATTTTTCAAAAAACTTTGAAATAAAAATTTATATTTTCTTGTGAGGAACCAATGAGGGGGGCGTAATTGCTAATCGGGGGTACGACCCTAATAAAAAATAAAATTTCTCTTATTTTGAAATATTTAGCCTCAGTAAGATTATTTATTTCTTATATAAACTACATGTAGTTTGATATTTTAATAATTGGAATATTTTATAATTATTTTGCGGTCATCATTGATCCGTGAGGATGGACTTTCGCGATACCGAAACGTCGAACTAGTTAGTTTTACAAAATTATTATTTCTACTGTAACTATTCTTGAGTTCTAATATTCGAATTGTATAATATTTATTATTACTTTTTAAAGCAATTTGTTTTATATCTGATGGAGCGCCTCCTAGTGAGGCACAAAATCTCTAAAGGGTTAAAGAAGTGAAGGGTGGGAGAAAAAGGAAAATTTTTTCAGGGGGTTCCACAAATTTAATAAAATATAAATAATATAAAATCAATCTATTTGTTTGTAAGTGTATTTGTGTAATAAGTTCCGACCGAAAAAGCCTATTTTGATAAAACCAAATTTTATTGATTTTAGAATATGATTTTAAAATTGATTTTCAAAAAAAATTTCCTAATTTTTTTTTTTTAAGATAAAATTTTCCAGCTTTTTGTTTTTATATTTTAGTTATTTTCAATACAACTAGTAGTAATTTTAATTAATAAATAAATAAATAAATAATTGATATAGGTGGCCGCCAAAGATAAGATATTTTTTTTATTCAATTTTTTTTTTTTTTTTTAATCACAAAAATAACCTCAAATACTAATAGAAAAGTATTGACATCGTAGTTGGCAGAATATTAACTTCTTTGGCGTAAGTAGAGGCACCTGCCGCTAGATGGATCGTCTATTCCAATTTCACCCATTTTTTTTTTTACTTGAACGAAAAAAATACCCTATTTCGCGATTTTTTAAATTTATTAATAAAAATTAGATTTTTTTCACGCAGTGAGCAAAGAGTGTCAATTTTTGAACCTTTTATTTTTTAAAAAAATATTGCGGATGGGCGCGGTCGACGCGCGCAGCGTTCTTTTAACAAAAGCAACTCTTGCTTGCATGTACTTTTTCTATGGCTGATTAAAAACTTTTGTCTGGGGAAAAAAGAATAGGGTTATGTAATGGAAGCACACATACACATAGGGTTGTGAGTGTTTGTGTGTGGGTGTGGAATGCAGCCCGACTACCTGCAGGCCCGTCCCATCTTTGGAAATGTTTTTGTTTATTTTTTTATATTCAACTTGTCATTAATGAATTTTCTCTCTCACCTTATCAGCCATGGCGTAGTGAAACTTGGTGCAATCACACTAAAGTTCGATGCACTTGCACACTCTAGACGTTCGTTTATTTTTTTCTTCACACTCTCTAGAAAAGAAAAAAAACACACAAAATATCACCAACAATTGCACGAGAATTCACTTGTTATTTTTTCGAGCGGTACACTTTGCTAGCCGAGGCTGGGGGACGGGGTGAAGGCTCCCAATTGAGTATTTATTAAATTATTTTTTTCCGTAATGTTCGTCTTTTGCGGTGTGAGGGGGTCCAGGGGGAAGGTTAAAATATTATTAAGTTTCCGAAATTAAAGGGAAAAAAGATGAAGGGGGCGGCCGCACTATCTTGTCGCTCCTCTCCTTTAGCCACACACACACATCGGGCCCTGGCTCTCGACTGCTCGCTGCCTGCAACGGACTTTATTGAACCGTTCGGTGGGGCTGCTTCAGGCTCAAGCCAGGCCATTCGGCTCCCCGCTGACGTCACACTGCGTCACAGCGATGGCGTGTTCGGGTAAATTCGGCTGACCTCGGCTCTTACGGCGAGGAGAGGGTCAGCCGTGAACATAGACGACGGGACGGGACTCAAGGGGGGACCTAAATCGAGACTACTTTTCGAGACATCGACCAGGTGCAGGTCGATTCTGGCTGCTGGTCTATTCTCTTCTCAGTGTTCACTATTCTCTCTCACAGGTGGTATTATTACAACCCCTTTCTTTTCTTCTCTAAATTATGATAAAAATTTTCAAAAAAATAATCCGATTTTATCTTCGATTTTGAGAGATAATACCACAATATCAAGATTTTATCTAGTCTAGTGTTTCTTAAAGGATTAGTGGCGATCTTTCTTTCTAGTGTTTCAAGTGTTCAAAAGGAAAAACCAGGGAGAGAACAGTGAATTTGGGATTGAAAAAACAAGAGCTCCAATAATGGGAAACCTCACCCTCCTTAAAAAAACGTCACATCAAATTATAGGAAAAACACCCCAGACGAAAAGAACATTTTGATAAAAAAATAAGTTAAAAAATATTTTGATATTTCAACTGTGTAAATCTTAATATATAAAAGGCTTACCTACAATTTGTCTAGAGCTATTATGAGATCTAAATTAATGGACCAATCCTAAGGAAATTATGCTCAAAAGAGGGTTAACCAAAGTTTAAAGAAAACATTTTCCAGATGTCTCTATTAGGAGAAAATGCAATTTTATTCCATAATGTCTGAATGCTTCAGAGGACCAGCTTTCCGATTACACGACATCAGTGTTGTGTGGTTCTGAAAGGGCAAGGGTTTTTTCCTTAATAAAGAAGAGGCTAGGAGGGGCTGCATTCTTAAACACTCAGTGGAAGAAACCAGCCACCTCATGGTGTGCAAATCCCTTCTTGGGCTCCTGGGGGTGAGGGTTGGCTTGTTGATTTATTTGTTTTTATTAATGAAATTCAATACGTAGGTCTACGAATGAGATTTTTCGGCATCGGAGACTATTTATTTCAATTGATTGAAAAACAATTCAATTGAAATAAATTTTTGTCGCATGAGACGGGATGCGAACCCCAAACCGTTAACTCAAAATACAAACACTGTACTACGACCCAGGAAAGATAAAAAGAAAATATATATTTATTATTATCACCTTCACTTTATCATTTTTCTAACGAGTATTCATAATTGATTTTATTATAAGGGTTATTTTATGGTTGGTGAATTTTTTATTAGGAATAAAAAATAGAAGAAAATTTAAAGAAATGGAAGAAATTTTAAAGTAAAAATCTTGGCTGCATTTTCTTCTATTTTTTATTCCTGATCCAAATGGCTTAAATAAAATAATCGGACTTCCTGGGGTCCGAACCCGCGTCGCTCAGTATAGAAGATAGGCACGCTACCAACTAGACCAAGCCCGTAGGCAATTTTATATTTAAATTATCGGAAAAATATACGTCAACAAAGAGGGTATTATAATTGATTTGCTTATACAGTACACGATCAGCTCCATGAAGTGCATGTCCTCTTATCGTATCTACTTACATAGATAGAGATATAAGGATCTACTTATAAGATAGTCATATCTTCGTGTTATATATCCCAACAGACCACCAATCGTGTACTGTACAAGCAAATAAATGAAGCAAAATGAGTGTTAATTAACCGAACATAAAAGGATATTATAGGATTCTAATTAAATCGAAAATATAAAAATATTCAATAGGGAAATGAGATACGAGCAGTTTATCCAGCGCTGAGAGAGTCGTTTTTATTTATATGCGAGTGAACCAACAGAGTATATTAAGATGCAATCGCTAAAAAGAATGTGCTGAATTGATGAAGAAATGAAATGACTGTCAATAGAAAAACAGAACCTTAACAGTCTTTTGTTCCCCATCCCTTGAGTATTAAAACCAAAAAAGTACACATTTAATAATTCATTATTCTACCAAATATTATAAAATTATAAATTTTTAATACTCATCTTAATTAACTTTAAAATTAGTTCAAAGTAGTACTACTACTATAAAGTTAGCGAGATAGATGCCTTCCTTGTTTGAAACTTCCATTAGAAGTTTTCTATTAATGAGTTTTACAACTCTAGAGAAGCGTAAGCAAAAAAAAAATATTTTTCAAAGGGAAAAGGAAACCTATATTTGAAAATATTATCTTATATTATTAAATATATATTTTATTAATCAATTAGAATCTTTTAGGCCTTTGTAATATAAAGATTTCTATAAAAATAACGATTATCTTTAGACACCTGAGTATGAAGATAAACTACTATCATATTTTTATTTATTGAGGGAAATTTTATTTTTTATAAATATGAAATATAAATTTGATAAAGATAAGATTATTATTATTACTATTTGATTATTCTTAATCAGAGAAGATATCTCAAGGTCTATTAGTGCTTATTTAATATCGATAAATGATACGGGTCTATGTTTGATTATTATATTTGGAGTTATGTGAGAAACAAAAGTTATTGAGATTTTTTCCCTTATTCTCAACTTTGTTTAAGACGAAAACCAATTAGGAAACCACTCTATCGCCTCAAAGGAGGAAATACAAAAAAATTCACAATATAGGAGATGAGAAGAAGCATTTAAAAAAATATTCCTCGATATATTGGTTAATAATCACTGAACTAAGTTCTTCAATTATTATTCGATTACAGTACAGATATTCTTGATAATAAAATATTAATAATTTCCATCGCTTATTGATATTAAATCGTTTAGATGGCCGACAATCTATAAATTATAATCTATAGTGAGCAGGGGCGTATATAGAAATTTTTTTCGGGGGGGGGGGGCTGAACTCAAAAATTTTTCTGCAGAAAATTTTTTTTTTTTAAGAAACTAAATTTTTTTCACACGAAATTTTTTGCGGAACATTTTTTCTTTTGCCGAATCAAAGTTTTCCACCCTGCAGAAAAATTCGTTGCTCTGATGTCTGTATATCCCTATATATGTATATGTGTTAGGAAAATTTCGGGGGGGGGGGGCCTCGGCCCTCCCCCTTATATACGCTCCTGATAGGGAGTAAAAATGATCGAGGGATCCATACGCCCGCAGCAGGTGCATTGTGAACCTTTAGAGACACACAGGAATACACACCCCGCACCAGGGACACAGTGGATCGAAAGTGACTAGAAGAAGAAAAATGTGTGTCCCTGGTGTGGGCGTGTGCATCCCTGTGTATCCCTAATATGGGCAGGTGTATTTCTGTGTGTCCCTGGCGTGGACTTGTGTTATCCTGTGTACTGTGTATGCCTGGTGTGGGGGTGTGTATCCCTGTGTTCCCTGGGGGTTGTGGGCGTGTGTATCCCTGTGTACTGTGTATCCCTGGTGGGGGGTGTGTATCCCTGTGTTCACTGGTGTGGCGTGTGTATCCCTGTGTTCCCTGGTGTGGGGGTGGTATCCCTGTGTTCACTGGTGTGGGGGTGTGATCCCTGTGTTCCTGGTGTGGGCATATCCCTGTGTGTCCCTCAAGGTTCACTATGCAGACCTGCTTCCGGCGTGTGGATCCCTCGATCATTTTTAATCATTTTTACTCGGGCATCGTCAAATTTATGATGTGAATTTAATTAAATATCGTCTCTACTCAGTTGCCATAAATAGTCAACTGAAAATCTTCAACTCGTAAAAGGTGTTTAGTTTATGGGTTAAAAATGTTGAGAGGAGTTCCGTGATTTGCCACACATTTTCTATTTATGAGTTTAAGGGACATCATCTAATATCATGAAATTGATATTTTCTAAATTTTAGAGAAAATTTCCATTGCATAAATATTATAGAATACACTTGTAACAAGGGCAAATACAAGGGGGGGGGGAATCACCCCTTTACCCTCCCCCCGTGTAGGGGGCAGTGTATTCTATGATATAGTAAAGAGGGTGGTTATCTCCCCTACCCCGAGAGAAATTCCTCTCTCTCCCTATCGGCTCTTGATTTGTAATAATTATTTATAGTAAATATTGAATATAGTAAAAATTTAAACAATGAAAAGAAAGATGGCTATCTACCTAACGTAAACGTGTTAGTATTGTAGATAAGCAACCAATGTGATTAATAATCTTAAAAAAAATTATTTTCAATAAAATTTATTAAAAAGTGGGCCCATACTAACAAAATTAGTGGTAACTTAAGGGGCTACGGGAGCGAAGTGTTTACGCATGTTTTTCCCGATTAGATGGCGTTGTGTGTCATTAAAAGTATGCCCCAAAAATCAAGTAATTCAAAAATTTGCCAAGAGATGTCAAAATGGTAGCTAATAATCTTTAATGCATTTGGTTGATTTTCATTAATCTTTTAATAATAAATACTTTATAAATGTTATTATATATTATGTATCTTTTATAAAAGCATATAAATATATAAATATAGGCCAGATATAGGCTAATACTATATCGGCTGTTAGACTAGCCTGCCATCTATTGCAAGAATGCTGAACTAATTTGACAGTTGGTTTTTAAATAAATCATCTAAGCTTATTTTAAAAATTTCTTAATTAATATGTGATTAATAATAACAATAAATTCATTTTTAAATTTTAAAAAATTAAAGATTATTGGGACTGATTGTTTTTTTGTATTTGCTTGATAACAAAAAAATTAATTACGATAATTTTTTAATAAGTCATTAAAAAAATTATAGCTCGATGTCCCAATAATCTCTTATGAATTTAATTAATTTAAAAAAAAAAACGCATTGAAAAATTCCTTATAATAGTCTAGTTTTTTTTAAAGTACGTTTAGACGTCGCTCCTGAACCCCCTTAATGAAGAGGACGTTGTTTAACTTTTTCTTTATAATATCGCGCTACAACTTAGCATGAATATTCTAAAATAAAATTTAACGTTAACTTGTATAGAATACTTCCCCCCCCCCTCTTTCTTTTTATCATAAATCATTAATTCATATACTCAGTATATTTATTTTCGTTTGATTTTTAATACAGTATAATATACTAATATTAATAAATTAATAAATAAATATAATCATAACTAGCCGCACCACCAGCTTTGGGTGGGGGGGGGGCTTAGTTCCTAGTCAAAATGACTTCGCAGAAGTGGACGGATAGACAAATGTACACTCCACTATTATAATTTAAATAGTGACACAGTAAAGATTATAGAAGATGATTGAAAATTATAAAAGGGCCTGTAAGTAGGCAGCCTGAGGACTCTTAGGATAATTTATAAAAAAAAAAATCAATACCTAATCTTTTCACAATTAATAATTTTTACAATTAAAAAAAAAACCCATTTAACGCCTTTTTGGTCATTCATTGTTTTGTTTTTAATATTTTAGGGTTTATTGATTGGTAGACCCTATTCTTAATCTTAATTTTTACATTTAAAAAAGTTCTTTTTATTCTTTCGAATATCAAACGAAATTCCCTTGGTAAATTAGTGTTTTCCTCAAGGGAGTGAAAAACAGTGAGTGAGGGAGGTTATATTATTAGTGAGCCACAAAAGAGCCAGGGGAGGTATTGAGATCAACCAAGAACCTGACTGCCTACAGATACAATTCCCTCCAGTGATGTTTGCGAAGGGCTGTCCTGAACCCTCAGGTGTTAATTAAACCCGAGCAAGCTGAATACTAAACTATTGGCTTACTGAATAAACATTTAATATCTTTTTGCTTGCTTTGGAAATTCACTTAATAAAAAAGAGATAAAATATACGGAATGCATAAAAAAGAGAGAGAAGGTGCTTTTTTAATATTAAATAAAACTTTTCTCTTTTTAACTTCTATCACCAAACTTTGAATTTTCACTAAACTTTTTTTTTTAAATGTATCTTGCGTTCTTAGATTATTCTTTTTATATAACACGTTGCATAGAGTCCCAGTCCCTATTCTTTTTCATAATAAAA
The DNA here is from genome assembly GCA_023213315.1 of Euborellia annulipes. Classification (NCBI taxonomy): domain Eukaryota; kingdom Metazoa; phylum Arthropoda; class Insecta; order Dermaptera; family Anisolabididae; genus Euborellia; species Euborellia annulipes. The sequence goes on from JAKCPI010031619.1 coordinate 108,447, forward strand.
AATAAATTAATTAGCAGAGGAAATGAGTTTTCTAATTCTACTAGTTAATTTTCCAAACAACCAAAGTGGGCATCAGGATCGATTCAAGAAATGTGAAAGAAAATGTTTCAAAATTTTTTTATATCTTGAGAAGCGGGAAAACAATTTATAAAAGTTTTATGGAATAAATTTACAGGAAGGTGAAGAAAATAGACTTTGTTCGGCCCAAAATTATTTATTACCAATGTCATTTTCTTCACCTTCCTGTAAATTAGACGGCCTTACTCCATACGATTATGGAATAAATTAATTAATATAGCAAATTTGTGTTTATGATTGGGCAAAATAGCGCCCTCTGGACTCGAATCAGAACCTCCACGGTTTCGAGGCGGGCGGACTGTCCTCTCATGTCAGTGAAATTCTCATTTCAATATTATAATAGGCGAATGTGAGATGTTGTGTTTATTGGGTCGGTGACGTAGGATAAAGGTAGTCCACGAAAGCGGGGAGGTCCTGGTTCGAGTTCAGGGGACGCAATTAGCTACGTCCAATACTTAGAAATCATAATGCCGGTTGTTTTATATATAATTACCTCGCTCACATAACTCAATGGACATGAAAACTACTATAGGAGACATGAAACAACAATTGATTTGAAAATCTTTCTTTTTATGTCGATTGGTAACAAAATTCTCATAAGTAATTGATTTGATAGAGATCTAGTTCATGTAAAAAGAATTGATCGAGATCAAGTGATTTTCTAGAAAAAGATCCGTATAAAGAACTTAACAACGAAGTTGTAACAGCAAAGAATAATTAGGAAAAAGGTGAGATTTATTCGAATTTCAAATACGCCTGCATTATAGGCAACCAGGATCATGCTCTGCCGTGAATATCTGACATTATTAAGCGGAATTTTTATTCATCTTCGCCCTAACTTTTCAATTTTTTTGCCTTTCCTTTGGTGTAAGAATTCCAAGTACACTGATGATGCCAAAAGTACTTTTATTGTCTTAGAACTTTTGAATTAGAATATTTTACCCTATGTCCTGATAATCGAGAAACCTTTTTTTAAGGCAATCTCGAATTTTTGAGTCTATAAAGCCACTCTTAATTTTATATTTCTTCTGATGACTAAATTTGCTTTCCAAGTGAATTCATAAGTGAACTTCATATATCCGAATGTCGTGCTGTGGTCCAGTGGTAGGGCACTCTGAGTACAAATCGGAGGATCCGTGGTTTGACTCCCGGCGGCACACCCTTATTTTTTTCGGATATATGAATTAATAAATATTTAATTGTATAAATTTCGCGGCTCATATACGCGATATATATAGTATCTTAAATATTATATTAATATATAATTTCTTATTTATTTTAAAAAATTTTGTTAAAAATGACAAATTTACATTTTAAGGATATTAAAAAGTTTTCTAAAATAAATCAGAATAAGCTAGTTATACTTTAATTAGCTAATAATGAAAATAATAGAATAGATCAAGCCTAATCATAGATAGGTCTATATGTTAAAAATTTTCAAAAAAATGTGCCTGCAAGTGAAATTTCAAGCAGGAACCTTCTATTCCTCAAATTCAAATAAAAAGATCTGAAACTCAACCAAATAATAATTCAAGTGAGCTGTGACTTCAAACAATTATTTTATTCTACACAATTCATAAGGATAAACATGAATATCGAAATCATTTAAGGAAGCCTCGTGATTCTGGCTTGTTGTGAGAAGACCATAAAAACATTCCCTCCCTAGTTTATCATATTATAACACCATAAATTTCCCCCTCTATAATAAAACGAATCCTTTTAGTTCCCTTCTTGGGAGTCATAATAATTGTTCCCCTCGGAACATAATAATTCGGTCACGAGGTCTTTCAGACCAGCTGATTTGGTTAATATGCACGCAAAAAGACTGTCATAACAGACATTTATCATTTTTTTTGATTTGTTATTAATCGATTGATCATATTAAAATTCTTTATAAAATAATCAGCAACTGTTAAAGGATTTTTTTAACATTTTTTGATTAAACAATCCAAAGGATAATAAAATCATATTTGAATAGTGTTCTTTGCGAGAAGTGAATTTTTTAGTTCCCAGATGACTCGGTTAAATAATTAAATACTCAGCATTGGAAGTTGAATCATTGGGGGAGTACAAAGGCCGAGAAATAAATGCTGCTTATTAATAAATAATCTAGTACATATTGTCTGATAAAAATTGATGAGAAGGAAATTCATAATGTTAATATTTTTTAAGGCTTGTTATTCTGATCATTGGATTTAAAAAATATTTCTAATAAGCAACTCTTGATTAAGAAAAAAATCTGGTGTTACTGATAGCACAGTCCATAACTTCGGTATTCTAAAGGTTTGCTCTGTGTTTGCACAACAGATTTTTTGTCGACATATATTTAGTTTCCACAGTACAGTGAGGAACAATATTAAGTCCCACCCAGAGGTCTACCTGCCTTTAGACCCCTGCGCGTAGGCAACCATTTACGGAGGTCAGTCTATTGGGTGGCCATTCCCCCTGCAATTCTATAAACTCTATATTTTAATTAAGGAAGCAGAAATTTAAAAAATTAAATATCTGGCTACTAACTTGTTTCTTAATTTTAACTTTTCTATTATTCTATTTATTTATAGGATCGAAACGTAGCTTGTTTTTATTAAAAATCTTTGACCTGATAAAGCGCGATTTTTTTCTTTCTACTTTTGGTAAATACATGTAATTATATAATTGTATAACCCTAATTGCACTCAGTAGCTGAGAGGACCAATAAAAAAAAAGTTAAACAAACACAGACATAATTAGAAACGAAATCGGACAAAGCGAGGTATTGCTGCATTTTAATTTCAACTCTTTCCTTCTTTCTTCCACGTCTAATTAAATGTTTAAAAAAAAGATTGAATTCATTTCTTAAAAGAGAATTTTGATCTTGGGGTGTCAAAATCTAGAGCACCCACCCTGCTAATACTTAATCAATTAACGTCTATACATCCTGAGATTCCGGAAGATTAAAAAATAAATTGATTTTTTTTTTTGTTATTTTTTCTAGAGATTCAGGTTTCAACCCTCACCTTTATTGGTTAAAAATTAATTGACTTATCGCACGAGGCGAAAGAAGAGGATTTATTTTCACATTGTAGCTGAAAAGTTAATCAACTCTAATAGGATTTAGAGACTTTTTTTTGTTGAGATCGAACACTGTTTCTAATCTAATTTTATAGATATCCTATTCTTCAGAAAAACACCTTAAAAAATATAACAAATTCCTTAATTAAGAGAACGTTAATATACTAAAAAAAAGTTAGTCTTATTAGGATAATTCCAGTTAATTCCAATTTTATGTTATGTCTATTTTATCTGAATAAAGTAAATAACAAATAATTAAATTTGATTAAAATTGTTTTTGTCAATATTAATCAGTCTAATATTTTATTAGGTACCGAAATTTCAATCTTGTATAATTTAAATTTGATCTCATAATATTTGCAAACACGTTCTGTTTGAAATAAGGGGAGTCCCCCCCCCCCCCGGGTTCAAGTATCAGAGTTTAAGATAACAAAATAAGTGCCAGATGATTGTGTTGAGTCCGTGAGGCGCCAATCAACGCAATCATTGATTGATATCTTAATAATATGTATTATCTGAAATTATTTATTAAATTAGATAAATTTATTATCTATTTCATCATTTGGAATTCAATTAATGATCTTCTAGCAATAATACTTAAAATGATTTAACCAAATTTCTGAGAAAAGAAAAACAAGAGAGATAAACACCCTGAATATATGCTAATCACATGGCATTCTTCCCAAATCTTTTTATAACATATTTTGTCTCGAAAAATTTGAATATCTATTAAATTGATTGATTTTAGGTGACCTAGTTGCCTTTTCTGTTCGTTGCTTATATCAAATCAAAACTTCTTGTCTTCAATTCTTTCTTACTTGTTAATTAAAATTATTTAGTCAGATTCCTTTTATTATCAAAATTAATTGAATTTCAATCAACTTTGAAATAAGTGGGGGGGATATTATAAAAGTTACAAAATAAGAAATTTTCCACAAATAAAATTTAAAAAGTCAGTAGATTCTTTCTTAAAAATGTATCGTCAAAAAATATGTTGGGAATGATCCCACTTTATCTTATCTTCATTATTCGAATTATATGCTCTGTCCGTGTAAGGGCGGATACAAGGGGGGGGGTAAAGAGGGTAATTACCCCCTCCGAGATTTGAAAAAAATATTTTTTTCGAAAAAAAATTTATTTTTAATGTAAAATTTTAAAAATTAATACTTAAAAATTTGATTTGTATTCATATTCTGGCAAACAAGTACAGAATGTGCCTTTAAATTACCGAAATTAAGAAAAAATTGTATGCTGTGCGGCCAGTCACACCAGATCCCCCCGCGAGAAACACCTCTGGATCCGCCACTGTGTCCGTGTCATACCAGGTTTTTAGTGTCGTTATATATTTAGTATTCAAAAGTTTCATGTTGCATCCCAGTGAAGTATCTAACTGAAATAAGTTTATTAAATTTCAACCGCGTAGCTCTTTTGGTTCATGAGATAATTTGTTCAAAGACAAAGAGACCATTTTGCGGGACTTGCTATCAGGAACCATTCCATTAGAATTTCGAAAATTAATTTTTTACACGATCGCAATACTATCTATAAAAAAATGTTATTAACATATATAGATAAGAGAAAGTAAAAATATAAAACACAAATGAAAGAAAATAGGGATGCTTTCAAAAAAATTTATTTCATTTGAATTGGCAATCAATCAATTGAAATAAATTGGAAGGGGGTCTAAATGGCCTCAAATGCCGATAAAAACTTTATATATATGAATAAAAAACTAATATTAAATAATACTAAAAAGACACTAGGTTATATGTATAGGTAAAAAATCACCTTATTCACATTTCTACATTACATTAGAAGTAGAATCACAACTTATGACGATGAAAGTAATGTCGAAATGGTGAATAAAGTGTATTTTCACCGATATAAACTTGAAACATATGACCTAGTGTCTTTTAAGTATTGAAATATTTAATATTTGTTATATTAATACTAGCATATTACTAAATTTATTAGCCTATTATGTTGTAATAAGATAGAGAGTTTAAATCTATTTAATAGTTGAAGACTTCACGTTCCAATGATCAAATTATTTATAAAGGGTCAAATAATCCTCCCTCTCTAACTCGAATCGAATTGTTATTATCTTTTGAAATCAAATACCACTTTAATAAAACATTTGATTCATCGAAGGAGTTCATAAAAAATTCAAAAGATTTAAGCTAAAAATATCGAAAAAAGGAACGGAAGTCGATTTAAAGAAGATATTGAATAGTAGGATTAGAAATAAATTGATGTCGCTAACGTATAAACGAATAAATGTAAATTGGAGACTTAATAAGATCTCAATTTCATCAAACAGCATATTTTATCTCTCTTATGATATGATTCTCATAATGTAACAAAAATTTGATCGATTTGAGTGAGATATTTATAAAATTCCGTAAAATTTGTTCAATTGAATTTTCTCCTTGAACATAGAAAGAAGACGTCATGCTTAAAATAAATGTTTCATGTATAAAAGTTTTAAATTCATGCTTGTTTATAAGTGGAAATTGACAATTAATTGAAATACATGGCTTTAGATGCCGAAAAAGAAAAAGAAAATTTAAAAAAATGAAAAAAATATATAAAAAATCTGGTGTGACTGGTCGCACCAGATTTTTTGTGTCGACATATGTTTAGTTTCCGACAGTACGGTACATTTGAATTTCAAGATGTAAAATTTATAAGTATGGGAAAATATTTATATTTTGTTACCATGGCAACCATTTCTCCTATCTTTCTTATGGAGTACAAGAGTAAAGTGCTCTTCAGAAGATTTCAATGGTAAAATGAGAATATACATTTTAGAGAGCATCTAAAAAATAATTGATTTTTGAATTTTAATCAAAATCGTTTGAGCGAATTTTGAGAAAATCGAAAAAAAAACTGAAAAACTACATCAGTAAAGTACTAGTAATTTTTGGCCGATTTTGTTCAAAAGCTTTGTGTCACGTCCGAGGGGGGGTACCTTATTTAAATATAAAATTTCAACCTCATAGCACTTTTCGTTCTTGAGATATTCTGTTCACAGACACACACACACACAGACTATGTTGCGAAAATCACTTTTTTGGATTCAGGGGATCTCAAAACGTGAAGATCCATCAAAATCTCGACATCTAATTTTTTGACATGAATCCAATACTTTCTCTATATATTTCATATATAGGGTAAGAGAAAGTAAAAACCATATTAGCAAAAATTAAATGGAATTATTTTTACTTTCTCTTACCTATGTATATATGTAATATATATATAGAGAGAAAGTATTGGATTCATGTCAAAAATTCGATGTCGAGATTTTGATGGATCTTCACGTTTTGAGGTCCCTGAATCCAAAAAAGTGGTTTTCGCGACATGGTCTGTCTGTGGGGTGGTGGGTGGGTGGGGTGGGTGGGTGGGTGTCAAATTTTAAGCATGAAGGAATTGAGCTATGAGGCTGAAATTTTATATTTAAGTTAAACACCCCCGGGACCGGAAAATAAGCTTTAATCAAAATCGGCCAAAGAGTACTAGTACTTTACTGATGTACTTTTTCAGTTTTTTTCGATTTTCTCAAAATTCCCCCCCCGCTCTAACGATTTTGATTAAAATTCAAAAATCAATTATTTTTTAGATGCTCTTTCAAATGTATATTCTCGTTTTGCCCACAAAATTGTTTGAAGCACACTTTACTCTTGTGCTTCATAGGAAAGATAGGAGAAATGGTTGCCATGGTAACAAAATATAAATATTTTCCCATACTTATAAATTTTACATCTGAATTCAAATATTCCCTACTGCCGGGAACTAAATACATATCGACACAAAAATCTGGTGTGACTAGCACAGTGCACAACTTTCGATTACCGAAGGTAAGAGAAAGTTGTGTGCTGTGCGCCAGTCACACCAGATTTTTTAATATATTATATTATATAAAATATTTATGCAAATATTAAAAAATAAATAAAGTCTGTACTTAAATTTATTATTTATTTGCATATATTAAGCGACGTTTATCTCTCTTCTCACGAAGATATAAAAACTTAATTAAAACTTGATACATTTTCCATTTTGCTCAGGATGAAATATTTTATTTTTTTCTCAACATACTGTATATCAATATATTATACTGTTAAATTATGATTTTTTTTTTTTAGGTAAATTAAACATACCAAAGATCGGAAATTTTCTATACTTCGGATAGCGAAAGATTAAAGAATTTTTAGATAAATATATTTCCCACCCATACGCGGTTTTTTTCGACATCCGGAGGCCATTTAGACACCGTTCCTATTTTTTACAATTGATTGATATTCAATTCAGTCGAAATTTTTATCGCTCGAGTCGGAATATGAACACCTAACCTATATCACAGCGGGATTTGTGGAGGGCATAAATTATTTGCACGTAGTTTCAGTTGCCTATTTTCCAGGAGTCAAAATTTCTCCAACTATAGCTCTGTCCTGGTTTTCGTTATTATTCTATTCCCTCTATCAACTTTCCACTAATTCAATCATTAATGTTCATAAAATTTAAATTTTTGCATTTATAATGAATGAGGTTTTATAGCAGGAGCATTACTTAATTTTTATAAAAAGAGGGTTTATATACGGGTACCTCATGTGGCCCTCTGGGAATCATGTTGCGGGTCGCGATGCTAGGTCAACGAAAAAATACAATTTCTTTCTTTCCCAATATTTTTTCTTCTGAAATAATTTTCATATTGCAAATTAGATTATTCAATTTAGCCAAGATAGGACGATAATATTTGTATTCTACATGAAATTTCTGAGGGTTTTATTCGTTTATATTGGGCGTGGTGGACACTCTAACTATTAACATAATAAGTTTTTTTTTATTATTCAACTTCCACCCTTTTTGTTGAAAGAAAATTCCTTCAATAATCGATTTCTTAATTGAACTCCGTCAAATGGAATGAGCGAAACTATCATCTTATTTTTAATTTATGATCAATAAGTCCATTTAATCCTCTACTATATAATTGTTGAGTAAATAAAATATATCCTATTTATCGTGGAATTTTTTTCCAACTTATCATTCTTTCTCTTAGAATTTATCTGATCAAAATTTATCAGCATTTTCCTTCTTCTAAAATATTCAATTCATTCAAGATTACAAT
>JAKCPI010031620.1:0-28744 GCA_023213315.1 Euborellia annulipes
AAGAATTTTTATTTAACGTCTTTTTCGGCATTAGAGGCCATTTCGCTATTTAACCTTAAGGACTATCCAATTATTTTTTAGAATAAATCTCCTTCTTTTCATCGAATTGTTTTAAAAGGTGAGCTAGTCTTAATTATTATGGGGTAGGAGGGTAATAGGAGAACAATCGAATTTCCCGCTTTTAACTACGACAAGACTACAAAATTGCCAAGCAATTAATTTTCCCAGAGATAAAATCCTGGCTTTTTTATGACCTGACACTTTGTAGCCAGTGCCGTCATCAGGTAATGCATTCAAATTGTAAAGATGGTGTCGCGCTATCTGTGTGACTAGCTTCACACAGCATATGTGCCAACTTATTAAAAAAAAAAAAAAAAAATGTTATTAAAGGACTTCAGGAGGCAAAGTTATTCGCATATTTTTGCCGAGATGGCGTTAGGGGTGGAATGAGCCAAAAACACAACTGTCAAGGAAAATTTGCCAACAGATGGCAGGATGGTAGGGTTATATTTAATCTCAAGCATTTGTTTGATTTTCGTTGATTTTTTAATAATGAATAGTTTATAAATATTATTATCTTATATTATATATTCTTCCTTTCTGTCTGTGTGTGTGTGAACTCCTCTTCCCGACACGACCTTTAATATGAAAATTTTTTTTTTTTTTTTTTGGTTCCGGCCCGGTTATGTTTTGTTTATAAAAATAAAATAATTTAATAATTAATTTTAAAATAAAAAAAAAATAAATTTAGGTGGGAGAGTTGTTGTGGTAATAAAATAATATTATTTATTTTCTTTGTTTTTAATTTTTTATTTATTTTTTTATTTTTAAATTTTGGAATGAAGGTTTTGTATTTTTGTCTGGAGCGTCCGGGCAAGGAAGGGAATGATTAAAAAAAATATTTTTATAAATATTTAAAATTTAAAATTATATTTATCTATAAAAATAAAAATGGAAAATGTATGTATCCGTATAATAGAAGAAAAGGGGGCCCAGGGGTCAGGGGGCCAGCCCCAAGCCCCCCCCCCCCGGGGGGGGGTTTTTATATTATATAATCATTTATAAAAGCATAAAAATATGTAAATATAGGCTTATAAGTAATCTGATAATGCCGGCTGTTAGAGCCTGCCATCTTTTGCAAGAGTGCTCAACTATTTTGGCTGTTAATTTTTGACTAAATACCACTTTAATTATTATAGGTTGGGTATTAATGATTTTTACATTTTTATTTAGATCAAAAAATAAAGTTTTCATAATAAAAATCTTTTAGCATTTTCTATAAATATAAAAAAAAAAAATAATAATTTTCATGATTTTTTAATTAATTAAAATTACAAAAATAAAAAGCTTTCTAATAAGTAGAATGCTCACGAATTTAATTCATTAAAAAAAAAAAAAAAACTGCATAAAAAATACTTTAAAATGCCTAAGTATAATTATATTTGAAGGTATTATTTAAAGATTTCCATCCTCCAGAGAAACCCTTCTGTAAATTAAATCTTCCGACCAAACGCCCACACCGAAAATCGCATCCTGTCCTATGCGACAAAAATGTATTTAAATTGATTTGGCTACCAATCAATTTAAATAATAGCTAAATGGTCATAGGTGCCAAAAAGACTTAAATTTAAAAAAAAAAATCAGCCCCTATCGACAAAATTGCATTAATTCGTCCCTGTATGAATTTAAAAAAAAAAAAAAAAAAAAAAAAGTAAAAAAGAAGCAAACTCTATCTCTATATCTCATTCATGTCCGGTTGCATAACTGCCAGGCACTTTTTATAAAAACGTAACAAAAGCAGCAAAACAATATAAATAAATTTTAATCAAAAAAATATATTTTGTAGAAATTGCGAATGTGTTTGAATATAAACACCCGTTGCTTCATGATTCCATCGAAAATATTCGGATAAAACGCAAATGATAGTATGTTTTTTGTCTCAATATAAATTCATCTTCGTTACGGACATCTTCAATTGATCATTAAAATAAATAAATAAATAAATATATAAAATAAGATCTGTGCGGTCAGTCACACCAGATTTTTTTTTAATTTGTAGTTTTCGAGTTATTTCAATAAAAAAAATTTTAAATGGACGCCATTTTGAAAAATATTATAAGATAAGGTTAGTATTTTTTTGTTAACACTATATAGTCCTTAGTGAAACTTAAAAAAAAAAAAAAAAATGGCGGGGAAGCATTTTTCGAACTATGCTATAAGGAAATGTTTTATTTAATTGAATATAAGAATCACTCTGGCAAAAAGAATACAGAAAAATAAAGCAAGAGTATATGGGACTTATTATATTTAATTATCAATCAAAGTGATGACAACTTGGTCTCTTTTTCTCTCTCTATCTCTCAGTTAATATCCGGTCTTTGAGAAAAGAGCAAAGAGAAGAGAAAAAAAAAAATCTAATAAATTAACAATCGCCCTAATTACTCGTTATATTCAGTGAAAATTAAATTAAAACGAGTTAACTGATGATGTCTCTTTTAAGAAAACAACATCAGCCAGCCATCTACATCTTTATTGTTATATATATTTTTTTTTTTATTGTAAATTAAATATATTCTTAGAAGAATATGATAAAATTATCAAAGTTTTTTTTTTTTTCTTTTTTTATTCTTTCCTCCCTTTTTTTAATGTTTATAAGAAACATTCTTTGATTAAAATTCTCTTCAAAGATATTAAAAAAGTGTTTAATCTTTGAATAAATAATAAAACAAAAATGGCCGTCTATTGTTTTATAATAAAATAATAATAAGAAAAAAAAAGAAAGAAATTTGATTTAAATATAAAAGGAACAATTAAAAAAAAAATTATAATTAATATATTCAACAGAACAAAACAAAATGGGGACAATTCTTATAATTTTAAAGAGAGTTTAGTTTTCATCCCCGGGCTGCTTCACTTCTAGTCAACTCGCCAACTTATCTGACAGATAGCAATATATAGGCCTAGTTAACAAGAACACGCTTAATCTTCGAGTTAAAAAAATCGCATATAATTAGCTATCTGTGATATAAGGAGGGATTTGTTTTAGTTTTTATCCAAGGGATAGCTAGTAGTTAATTATAAGTGAAGCAACTGACCCTTCAAGATGATTAACCATTTAAGTAGAACTATTTACTATTTTATTCTATTTATTTACTAAATTTTATAAATTGTCAATTGCCATTAAATTATAAACAAATTAAAAGAAATATTAACAATGAATAAAAATTAATTAGTAATAATTAGCTATTATTTATTAAAATTAAATTAGATTTATTATTCATAATGAATAAATATTTTTATTAAGGAGTCAAAAAAAAAAGTTCCAAGAAATATGCAACCAAAATTATTTCTTGTTATTGTTGTGTTTAAGATGCAGACTTAAAAAAATGTAAATAGGCATCATCAAGTTATATCAAAAACTTTTCTCTAAATTTTCAACTCTTTTTATAAGGTACGTTCACCTAACAAATAATCGTTTATTCATCTGTTGAGTGTCCTGAACGCGCCCATTGTTATATAAAACCTTGATTTAGATCCAGATTAACTTTTGTAGCAAATTATTTAGTAATCTACCAAAATATTTAGTAGATCAATTGTAAGAAAAAATCTGGAGTGACTGGTCGCACAATAAGTACATTTTTGAGAAGTTGTGTGGTTTACGTTTCTATTTTTTTATATCAAATTGCCTATGATAGGTTAGAATTAAAACGTTGTTTAGTCCGATTAAAGGGCCGTCTAAATGTACTTTAAAATTTAAAAATGAATTTATTATTATTATTAATCACATATTAATTAAGAAAAATTTAAAATAAGCTTAGATGATTTATTTAAAATTTAAGTGTCAAACATTAGAATAGTTCAGCACTCTTCCAAAAGATGGCAGGTTAGTCTAACAGCTGATCCCGTAATGGCGTATATCTGACCTATATTTATATATTTTTATGCTTTTATAAATGATACATAATATATAATAACATTTATAAAGTATTTATTGTTAAAAGATCAATGAAAATCAACCAAATGCATTAAATATTATTAGCTACCATTCTGACATCTCTTGACAAATTTGCGAATCAGGTGGTTGTTTTTTTGGCTTACTGTTTAAGACACACAACGCCGCCTTATCGGCAGAAACATGCGTAACAACTTCACTCCTAAGCCTCCTTAAACAAGAAGTCTGAATTTTAGTAAATTTTTTTTTTTTTTTTTTTTTTTTAATAACATTTTAAGCCTAAATTACATGTATGAATTGTAAACTTTTTTAAAAGTTGAAACTTTTATTGATAGATGGAAAAATCAACAAAATTATTCTAAACTCCCTGATAGTATTCATCATATTTGAAAGAAAAATTGATGTAGGTAAATATATAAGTTGATAGCGTCACAAAAAGTAGAAGAGGTTATGAAAACAAACAAAAAAAATTTTAAATTGTTAATTACCTAATAATTCATATTTCACGCAATAATCAATCAAATTAATAATCAATTTTTAATAATTAAAATAAATGTGGCTTAATGAAGTGAAAACTTTTGATTTGCAACTTTTATATTAAAAAAAAAAAAGTTAGAAGAAAGAAAGGGAGTGGTTTAAAGATCAAGCTAAAATATTCTCTCATCTTTTGTCCTGAAAAATAAAAAAAAAAAATCATTAATCCGGGATATAAAAACAATAAAAGTCAAGCCAAAAAAGCACTAAAAGTTAATACTACCTAAATCACACACACACACAATACTTAACCTATAAAAATAAGCATTTTGTTTAATTGTTAGAGCATTTATTGTTAATTTTGAGGTTAACGATTTTCAATTTATTTTTAGATTAATAATAATAATAATAATACTAAAAATAAAATAAAGTTTATTTCTCAATTTTATTATTATACTTGTTAAAAAAAAAAAAAACACTATATATTCATATTAAACATTAGAGAAGTGAAACTTTAAGCATTTAGAGAATTAAAAATGATTTAATTGAATTTATTCTATGAATATAAATAAATTGGGGAGAAAGTAAATATATAGGGTAAGAGAGAGTAAAATAAAATAATCTATTTATATATTGTTAAAAATTAACAAAAGATGGCAGTCTAGTCTAACAGCCGGCATTATCAGATCACCTATTAGGCTATACTTAAATATTTTCATGTTGTTATAAATGATTATATAATATTTATAAGCTATTAAGAGATCAATTTATGGGATGTGGCTGTAAGATATCCTCCACATCTCACTCATATTAAGAGATCCTCCAAATGCATGAGATTAAATAAAAATTAGGTGTTGGCTGTGTCTTCTCACAGCCGGTGGCTTTTAACGTGACAACGTCTTTTTGCTTGAATTCAAAAAATTTTTTTTCTCTTACCTATATTGAAATATAAAGAGAGGAAGTATTGTTTTTATTTTTTTTTTTACTAGTAGTTTGTTTTCATAAATAAACATGTTCAAACATTTTCATTGAAACAATATATGACAGGTGTGGCTTTTTTTATCCATTAAGAGCGACTTATGCTTAAAAGTGAGGTTTTTCGAGAAAAAAACTAATTTTAGCGATAATTACTCGGGATTTTTTTATTTATTCTATTAGAGGATTTTTTTCTGCACCAAATGACATCTCATTTAGTCTGATCTGATTAGCCGTTCGGAATCTACAGGGGTTTAAAATTTCGAAAAACGAAATCCCGCCGAGTGCTCTCATGCGGTAAAATGACCTCATATCAAAAAAAAAGAAAAAAACACCCCGGGGTATTGAACCACTCTTTCTAAAACTATATTTAGATTTAATATAGCTTTTATGGTCAAGTCGCTATGCGTTGCACAAATAGGGCTATTTTTCGATATTTTTTTGCCTAAAAAATGAGGTTTTTCGAGAAAAAAACCAATTTTGGAGTTAATTACTCGGGATTTTTTTATTTATTCTATTAGAGGTTATCTTTCTGCACTAAATGACATCTCATTTAGTCAGATCTGATTAGCCGTTCGGAATCTACAGGGGTTTAAATTTTCGAAAAACGAAATCCCGCCGAGTGCTCTCATGCGGTAAAATGACCTCATATCAAAAAAAAAAGAAAAAAACACCCCGGGGTATTGAACCACTCTTTCTAAAACTATATTTAGATTTAAAATAGCTTTTATGGTCAAGTCGCTATGCGTTGCACAAATAGGGCTATTTTTCGATATTTTTTTGCCTAAAAAATGAGGTTTTTCGAGAAAAAAACCAATTTTGGAGTTAATTACTCTGGATTTTTTTATTTATTCTATTAGAGGTTATCTTTCTGCACCAAATGACATCCCATTTAGTCAGATCTGATTAGCCGTTCGGAATCTACACGGGTTTAAAATTTTAAATTAGAATTTACCGCAGCGCGGTAAAATAAAATGATAGGAAAAAAATAAATGGTGAAATCTTTAGCTGAAAACTCATTCTTTCTAACCGTATATTCCCCATAATTATACCTCTTAAGACAGAGGAGTTATTCAAGCTGATAAACTTTTTCGTGCATGCCCCTCTAACATGATTTGTAAGACGTTGTCACGTCAAAATGACTAACAATTTTACAAAAAAAATTCAACAAATATCAATAAAAATATTAAATTTGTCTCTTTCTAAAGTTTTTATGCCCTCGGGCTTGGCGTAGTTGGTAGTTCGCCTGCCTTGTATACCAAGGGTCGAGGGTTCGGATCCCAGGCAGTCCGATGATTTTATTTAAGCCATTTGGATACCAAATGGCTTAAATAAGAATGCCTGGACCCCAATATACAGTATATATTTTTATAATAACGGTTATCGATTAAAGTCTTGCCGAAAAGGCAGTGGGAATGGGAAAAAAGTGTGAGTGTTTAAAAAAAAAAAGTTTTTATAAGCTATAAAATTTATAAACATGGGAAAATATTTATATTTTGTTACCATGGCAACCCTTTCCCCTATCTTTCCTATCAAGCACAAAGGTAAAGTGTGCTTCAAAAGATTTCAAGGGCAAAATCAGAATATACATTTCAAAGAGATCAGTAAATTTCTAATACTCTTTGGTCGATTTTGTTTAAAAGCTTTTTTTCACGGTCCAGGATATCGAATTTTTGACCTGAATCTAATACTTTCTCTATATATATATTAATATATATTTGCCGAAAAGACTGTGTGAATGTGAGTGTGAATGAGAAAAAAGTGTGAGTGTTTTTTAAATAAAAAAAAAAAACATAACTTATTTAGAGATAAGAGAAAGTAAAAATATAAAACCCCTAAATGGTCTAAGAGTAGCCGAAAAGAGATAATTAGGCATTTGTAGAGGAGAAGAGAAAGTCTATGGGTAGAAAATACTGCATTAATTTTCGAGCAGTAGGCCTATATTTTTACTCACCCTTGAAAAAAAAATTTGTGTTATTTGTCAGTAAGAGAGCAGAGAGAGAGAGAGAGAGAGAGAGAGAGAGTGTTGTTTTGCCGAATCTGGACATGGGACATTTTTCTCTACTTTCCCAAGGGACAATCTGATACATCGAGGGGCTCATGTTCTAATAAACTTTACCTGTTCTATATGTTTAGGGCGTATATCTATATAAAAAAAAAACTTTATCTTTTGATATTATTATACAATTTTAATTAAAATATTAAAACTTGACTTGTATTTATTGATATTTCGAATAGATTTTAAGAATATTTGACTTAAAGTCAAATTTAAAAATACTCATACACATTTATTATCATGAAGTTAGCTTCAATACCGTGACAGACATGATGTTAGTGTTGTGAAGCCAAAAGGGGAAAGGAGAGAGATACAAAATTTGATATTTGAAAACCAAAACTCTATTTTTTAAATACATTCACTTGTTCAAACATTTTAAGGTGCGCGTCTCGAAAAGCCGATAGAACACGATTGACTACAGAGTTACTCGAAGCGGCAAGAGATGGCGTTAGTTTTTCCCATAAGAATACAAGGGATTAATTCCATTTCATTTTAAAGTTTCTAGCTAATTAATTAAGGGTAGAAAATTAATTATTTTTTAACACAATGATTACTAATTTAATTATCTATAAGATATAGAGCTCCTTTTTTTAAAATATCTTTTATTTAATGCGATTAATCTAAAAAAAAAATATTTTTTTTTGGAAAATCAAAAAAAGGGCTTCTATAAGTTGTAGATATTTTAAATAGCTTTAATTTTAAAAAAATTTGAGGTCGAGAGCTTCAAAATTGTGGCCGCAATCTCCCAAAATTAGCACCCCGAGACGCGCACCTTAACAATAAACATATATTTTTGATCTTCACATTTATTATTTAAATTCTAACAACTCCCTGAGAGAAGGCAACCCGCAACACAAGAGAAGGTAACGCACAACATTAGCTTCAATACCTTCCTGTGACAGGCATGAAGTTAGCTTCAATACCGTGACAGAAGACAGATAAATCAACAAGAAATTTTCTATTATATTTTACTAAATATTATAGTAATCACAATCAAAATAGTTTTATTTATGGTTTTTTTTTTTTTTTTTTTTTTTTTATATGATAAATACAATGGATCAAGAAAAAACACAAAAAAGTAAGTTAAAATACCTTTTTTATAGGTTATAGTCATATTCACATGTTTCTTAAATATTTTCGTTAGAATGGATAAAGAAAGAAACCCTAAAAAGTTTACTAACATAGTAAAAAATCACTAGTCGTATTAAAGATATTAGCCTTTTATTCAATTGTTTTGAAATTTTGCATACATAAACTCCATAAAGATGAGTATCTTTTTAGTCCAATTTTTGAGCGTTCAACCTGTTTGCAGCTTAAAAAGTATCACATACTGATTGTTTTTTCTTTTATAAATATATAAAAAAAAATTTTGTACATCAAATGAAAATTTAGTAGAGCTTGAGGATTATATTTTAAATTTTTTAAACGAAATATAAATATTACAACAAACTTCTCAGAAAAATATATAAGCTTATTAAATTTTTTATCCCTTTATTTTTTATTTAGATTTAACCTCAGAATAATTTGAACGTGAAAATGTCTGACAAACGCAACAAAATGTAATTATACTCATCCATTTCGCTGATCTTTTAGAATCGCTCTTCGATTTTCCTGTTCTATTTTGCTACAAGTGACAGCAGAACACAACCCGGCATTTTGTATTTTTTAAATAAGTCGCTAGTTTAAAAAAAAAATAATAATAATGCAGGGTATAGAAAATATATTATAATTTATAAAGTTTTCAGCTTTCACTTTTTTAAGCTACTTAAATGGCACTTAGTACTATTAAATTTTTTTTTTTTTAAATAAAAGGTCAATTATAATTTGTAAAATATGTATAAATTAAAAGTAATTTATTAGTTTTAAAAGGTTAATTCATTTATATCCAGATTTTCAAGCCACTGACAGCGTAACATATCTTTTGAAGGAAAACAGCCTAGTGGAGCCATCTAGCCACTTGTCCGCTAAACTAAAAAAAAACTTGTAAACATTCTTCCCATTGAGATGTCCCCCCATGAAGTAAAGGCCTAGAATTTTTTTTATATATTCAGAAACTAGACTTTCTGCCTAGTAAAATGCTATATAATATTTGTTTCTAAATTTGTTATAAGTTTGTTAAAAAAAAAATTATTTAAATTTGAAAAACAGAGCAAAATCTAAACAAATAAACAAACGTGTTGCGTTATTTCTTTGAATAGTGGGTGGGCAAATATGTACGCTCGGCTTAGTCCGACCATTTATTTTAATTAAAATTTGCAGAAAAAAAAAACAAATTAGATTAAGTTTAGTATAATCACTGCCTTTTGAAAGAGTTAATTTATATTACATAACGCTTACTTGTGTCCACAGGTAAAAATAAAAAAATTAGTAGAACAAGAAGTAGCACATTTCAGCGTTAACGCGATGGAATAAACGAGAAGAGAGGCAAGTCAAGCAGTCCTCGCTTTTGCAAATTCAAGGATAGGCTTGGTATAAGGAATGGTTTTAACATGGGCTGCCATGGATAATCAATATATTATGACCGGGTTCCAAAAGTGAACTTTGTTTATAAATTTACTATTGGGCATTAACAAATAATCTGGGGTCCCGGGTTCGCTTCCCGTTCTAAACGATCAATTGAATTGGCTACCAATCGTTCGATTGGGTCTAAATGGCCTTAGATGCCGAAAAAGACATTAAACAAAAAACAATATATGATATGATATTTTGTTCACAGACACCCAATTCATATTGTTAAATTTTAACGTTTATTTTTAAAGAATAAACCTGAATCAGGTCTGTTCTCTAAAAATCTAAACAAAGTTTTAACAGCGACGTTAAGGTGCGCGTCTCGAAAAGTCGTTAGAAAGCTTTTGACTACCGAGTTCCTCTAGGCGGCAAGAGATGGCGTTAGTGTTCCCCATAGGAAAACAAGGGACAAATTGCATTTCATTCTAGACTTTCCAGCTAATTAATTAAAGGCAAAAAATTAATTATTTTTTAACACAATGATTACTAATTTAATTATCTACAACTTATAGAGCTCCTTTTTTTAAAATATCTTTTATTTAATGCGATTAATCTAAAAAAAAAATTTTTTTTTCGAAAATCAAAAAAAGGGCTTCTATAAGTTGTAGATATTTTAAATAGCTTTAATTTAAAAAAAATTTGAGGTCGATAGCTTCAAAATTGTGGCAGCTGGAAAGTCCCAAAATTAGCACCCCGAGACGCGCACCTTAACATGTTGCTTTTATTTCAAAGCTATCAAAACTTACTTTTTAGGTCAAGGACGTCATTTTTATTTTAAACACGACGTTAAAATATTAAGGCACCCCCTAGACATGGCATTAATTTTTAACACTATTTACTAAATGTTAACGCTTTGGCTTTAAATTTTTGTTTACAGAATAGCTATTTGAGGCAAGGAAATGATTTTGAATAGCATTTTTTAGCGTTGATTGTTTTTCCATTACTTTTTAACACCTATTTGTTTATTTTAAATTTAAACGCCTGTTTTTAAAGAATAGACCTGATAGAGGTAAGAGAAAGGAATAAAAGTTGCCGGCTGATACTTCCTATACACAACACTTTATTATATAGGGACAACTCAAGAAACTATATAATTGAAGATATTTCTTTGGCTGTAAATTATTGCCAGAACGAGAAATAAAACGCCATTTTATTTCAATGTGCTCGTCGACGTTTCGGGTGCTAATCGCCCCCTTCCTTAGGACTGAGCAGGTGTCATAACAATTAGGTGTCATTTGTTGAAATATTTTTAACATTTAGATTACAATGCATAATAGCTTTGGTTCAATACAAGATGGTGTTAAAGCAATTCTCTCAACATCTTGAATGATTGAACCAAAGCTAACTATAATTATACATTGTAATCTAAATGTTAAAAATATTTCAACAAATGACACCTAATTGTTATAAGTGACACCTGCTGAAATAAAATAGCGTTTTATTTCTCGTTCTGGCTGCCTACTTAGCATCACTAATATTAAGAAACTTATATTACACTGAAGATGGCATCCGTTATGGTGACCGAAACGTCTGCCTAGAATAAAGGGACTAAAAGCAGATTTCATTTCTCCCCACTCGAAATTTTATTATTTTTCATTTGAGAGAGTTGCTATTTCATAAATAGTGATCAATCCCAATGCTAAATTCTGGATTTTGAGGATTTATGAATCCAAGGATTTTTCCTGAACGAATTCAGAGTTTTTGTTACATGCTCTACTATGTGTAAAGAAGTTTCACTAAAAAATTATTATTATTTTTATTTTTTGTTTTTGAAGTAAATTCACAATAGGGAGACTTTTTTCTTTTTGAGAGAGATTTTATTTAATTTTAAATTCTTTTAGTATAATTTAATTTCAGTTGGAGAAAAAAAAAAAAGAACTTAGGCTTTTGAGCTCTCTGCTCTCTCACTGGCATTGTGCTCGGATGAATATAAATATTGTTTTATTGTGTGTGTGTTGTTTTAGAAAAAATAAAAAAATATCTCTCATCTTTTTTTTCTTTTTTTTTGTTACTTGCGATTAGTCGATCTTTTTCTTTTTCAAAAAGAAAATTCTTAATTTTAAAATTTATACACATTCTAGTTATGTTTTTAAAAATTTATAGTAATAAAATAGGAAATTGATGTATTTTGATGTTTTAAAAAAATCTGGTGTGACTAGTCGCACAGCACATAACTTTCTCTTACCTTTAGGTAAAAGAAAGTTGTGTTCTGAGCTTGCCACACCAGATATTTTGTGTCGACACATATTCAGGTCTATTCTCTAAAAACAGGCGTTAAAATTTAAAATAAACAAATGGGTGTTAAAAAGTAATGTAAAAACAATCAGCGTTAAAAAATCACTTCCTTGCCTCAAATAGCTATTCTGTAAACAAAAATTTAAAGCCAAAGCGTTAACATTTAGTAAATAGTGTTAAAAATTAATGCCATGTCTAGGGGTGCCTTTAATATTTTAACGTCGTGTTTAAAATAAAAATGGCGTCCTTGACGCAAGGGCGGATCCAGAGGTGTTTCTCGGTGGGGGGGGGGGGAGTAATCTGGTGTGACTCGTCGCACAGCACACTATTTTTTTCTTAATTTCGGTAATTTAAACACGCATCTGTACTTGTTTGCCAGAATATAAATACAAATCAAATTTTTAAGTATTAATTTTTAAAATTTTACATTAAAAATAATTTTTTTTTTCCCGAAAAAAAGTTTTTTTTTTTAAATCTCGGGGGGGGGGGGGGAGTTATTACCCCCCTTTACCCCCCCCTTGTACCCACCCTTGCCTTAACCTAAAAAGTAAGGTTATGATTTTGATAACTTTGAAATAAAAGCAACATGTTAACGTCGCTGAAAACTTTGTTTAGGGAATAGTATTTTTTTAACACTGATTGTTTTTACATTACTTTTTAAGGCCCATTCGTTTATTTTAAATTTTAACGCCTGTTTTTAGAGAATAGACCTGATTTAGTTTCCGACAGTGACGGTACATTTGAATTTGAAGATGTGAAATTTATAAACATGGGAAAATATTTATATTTTGTTACCATGGCAACCATTTCTCCTATCTTTCCTATGAAGTACAAAAGTAAAGTGGTCTTCAAACAATTTTGAGAATATACATTTTAAAGAGCATTTTAATCAAAATCGTTGGAGCGAATTTTGAGAAAATAAAAAAAAACTAAAAAAGTACATCACCTTAAATATAAAATTCTAACCTCGTAGTTCAATACCTTTTTGCTTTAAATTGAACACACACAGACAGGCCATGTTGCGGAAACCACTATATTCGACTCAGGGACCTCAAATCGTGCATATCCATAAAAATTTTGACAATTTTTGACATGAATCCAATACCAATTAACATCATTTCTTTTTATATATATATATATATAGGTAAGAGAAAGTAAAAAAGGGAGGATTTGTCTGGCCCTTCTCTAATGTTTGGAAACGTGCCACATTATTTTTATGTTTTTACTCACAGACACAGGCATTCCCTCTGTGTTTTGTGGGGAAAGTGTGAAGGGTGAACTAAGTTTAGTTTATATCAAAGGGTAAAGCAACCCTACTGATTGCGAATGAGTAATTAATTTATTTCCAAAACTTCCCTTCAACTAGTGGGAAGAAGAACAAAAAAAAAAAAAAATGATTTATTCTCTAGTTAAAAAAAGGGGATTAGAGAGGAAGTTTATGAAGGCTATTTGACAAAGAATGGTAGAGGCGAGGTGAGACATGTGCGTGATTGTTGAATGTTTTTTTTTTTTTTTTTAAGGAAAAAATTAAAATCATTTTGGTTAGATGAGGCAGGTCAAGGCACACAATTCAAAAAAAAAAAAATATCAGTAAAATGGAAATTGTTTGAAGTACACTTTACTGATGTATTATTTCAGATTTTTCAAATTCATTTTACGGCTCTTCCTTCCATAAAGCCAATGTTAAATCCCTATATGGGGATTTGTATGTAAATTTCGTTTCAAAAGGGGGTCCACACCCCACATTTTTTTCTTAATTTCGGTAATTTAAAGGCGCATTCTGTACTTGTTTGCCAGAATATAAATGCAAATCAAATTTTTAACTATTAATTTTTAAAATTTTACATTAAAAATACATTTTATTTTCGAAAAAAGTATTTTTTTTTTAAATCTCAGGGGGGTAATTACCCCCTTTACCCCCCCCCCCTTGTATCCGCCCTTGGTTCGTATTGATATAAGCTACCTCGTCCTTGTGTCTTGGGCCTTTTATTAACTTTAGAGAGAGATGGCAAATCATCACCTCTTTGTGTATGCAATCTTAGCTGGGTCGTTGTTTATCTTATTTCAGAAAAGAGTCCGCGTGCAGGATGTTTATATTATCCTGGCATCATCTTTATGACCATATTAGTTGGATTTATCGATTATCTATCAATGAAAGAAATCTCTTTTATTTACTTTGAATTTTATATTGCCTCGGGGCGTGGTGTAGAGGTTAGCGTGCTAACCTCGTATACCAAACGTCGTGGGTTCGGACCCCAGGCAGTCCGATGATTTTATTTAAGTAAATTGGATACCAGATGGCTAAATAAGAATGCCTGGACCCCATATATGTATATTTATTCAATAACGGTTATCGTAAATGTCTTATATGGCCTGAGTTGCGAAAAGAAGTGTGAATGTGTGTGTGAGTGTGAGAATGAATGAGAAAAAAAGTGTGAATGTTTTTATAAAAAAAATGTCTTGGGCCTTTATTAACTTTAGAGAGAGATGGCAAATCATCAGTCTCTTTGTGTATGCAATCTTAGCTGGGTCAGTTGTTTATCTTATTTCAGAAAAAGAGCCCGCGTGCAGGATGTTTACATTATCCTGGCATCATCTTTATAACCATATTAGTTGGATTTATCGATTATCTATCAATGAAAGAAATCTTTCTTATTCATCTTTGAATTTTATATTATTAAATTTTTGAAAACTCGCCCCACAACAATATTATTTATAAAAGCATAAAAATATATAAATATAGGCCAGATTTAGCCTAATAGGGGTTCTGATAATAGTGTCTGTTAGACTAGCCTGCCATCTTTTGCAAGAGTGCTGAACTATTTGACAGTTAATTTTAAAATAAATCATCTAAAGACCTCCAGACACCATCGAATTTTCCTCAAGGCCCGGCCTGAATAGTACACGCCTCGATGTGTGTGGTAGCGGCCTCGAGGCCAAAAAATCCTGATTGAAATTCAATAATATTTTCCTTGAGATTTTTTTCTTGAGAACGACCTTCATGTGAATGGGGGCCTTAAGCTTACTTTAAATTTTTCTTAATTAATATGTGATTAATAATAATAATAAATTTATTTTTTTTTAATTCAAAAAAAAATTTTAAATTATTGACACAGAGTTTGATAACAAAAAAATTAATTTTCATAATTTTTTAATAAGTCATTAAAAAAATTATAACTTTCTGTCCTAATAATCCCTTATGAATTTTATTCATTTTTAAAAAACAGCATTGAAAAATTCCTTATAATAATATATGATTTTTTTAAGTACGTTTAGACCAGCCCTTTTAAGAATAATATACAAAAGCCATAATTAACTTTTATTTTATAAGCAGCCTGCGGAGTGATGATGATGCATTTTCACACTGGCCCGCAAGATCAACTAAGTTGGCCATCCCTGGGTTAAGTGATGCCAAGCACGGCGGAACCTCAAATAGGTGACCCATAGTGTGGTGCGTCGATATAATACCAATTTATTGATAATAAATACTCTAAATCGCTAATTGGCCTGAGCAGCCGAAAGGGGAAAATAAAATAAATGCTATTTATTTTGATACGTATAATTTCTATTAATACGAAATAGAGAGAGTATTAAATTTCAATTTTATTTTTTTTTTTTTTCAAAAACAAAATAAAAGCAGAGGGAGGCATATTTACAACCTCAGAGCGTTTAATGTACCTTAAACTCTTAAATAGTTGATAAAGTTGTGAAATGAATTTCAGACGCTTGGGTTCTCCTTATTAATATTAAAGGCTAATCCAAAGGATCATTAATAAAGGACGAGCCATGGGACAATTGTTTGCTTCTAACAAACAATTCTACGTGAAATACTCCATTGGGGAGATGATATAATAATAATAATAATAATAGAACTTACCCCAAATTCTTTAACTCCTCTACTTGGCGTTTTCGAATAATTAAAGAGCGTCAATCCGCCGATGGCAACTGGCGTATCCATAATCACAAACAATCGATTGACGGTGTCGGGAAGGATCGGCGCTAGCCACATGGTGTCAGAACGGCCATCGACAAGCCGATCCGGAGTTCTTGAATCGTTGTTCACGCCCATTAGGACGTTAACGGAGTCAGGAGCAGCGGCAACTGAATGCGGATCAACGAGGATACGTCGTCCCATGGTGTCATAGAGCTCTATTCCTTCGAGCCCGATGTAATACGCATCGCCCCATGTGGAATAGAGCAGTAACGTGATAAGGAAGCATCCAGGGGGCCCTATACTCGGTGTTGTTAACGAAACGGAGAGTTCTTGGACGAAATTGTAAAAAAGATGCCCGGGACCTTTGCGTATGGCGAGTTCAGCGCCACCCCATAAAGGACGGCCGTCAATACTAGCAGCCAATGAGCGCACTCCTAAACAAACCGGTTCTGCGTTGTAATTCCAAATATTAATAGACGATATCGTCGAGATTTCTTTTAGAGTGATTGTAATCGCCACAGGCGGGTTTTTTCTGCACACCACATGTATTTGGAATCATTTGTGATATTATAGCCGTTAATTAAAGGTGAAAGATCGTCGTCATTTTGTTCCGAATAAATGCATTCAATTTCAATTGGTTTGTTTTCAGCGTTGAGCACCTCAATGCCGGTTAATCCGATCTCAACAGAATCATCATCACTCCACGATTCTGTTAAATAAATTTCAATTTGTCGCCCTTCTAGGACACGACTATCACCGTTTTCACGACAGGTGCAGGTGAACCATGTAGGCGATAAACCTCCGGTATTCTCATGGCCAGTTCCAGGACGTGGTGGCGCTAAAAGACCACCACCATCGTCGTTAACAACACTTGAATGGAGTTGAGCAGCGTTATTTTGTGTATTCAAAACAGGCGTTTGATCGCGGAACGAATGATCATTGTATGAGATCGCTTCTAAAATGGTGTCGTCGGTCGTGAAGAGGATTGTCTAAAACAAAAACAATTTAGATTTTATTACTTTTACAAACAACAACAACCAATTGATATTTTTTTTTTTTTTTTGTAAATAAAGTCGAAAACTAATTTAAATAAAACAATGAAATGGAAATGGGACAGACAGACATTTAAATTACATTAACTTGGAATTTTCCTTTTAAGAAAATATTAATTAAACTAAAGAAAATGAGTTCTTTTTATTTTTTCTTTTTAAACACGTTTATTTGAAACACTTTGAAAATACGTACAAACAGAAAGATAAGGATTCTCTCAAAGAAATTCAAATCAAAAATCAAATTAATTTAGCAAGTGTTTAAAGTAAACAAATAATTGCCAAGCAATCAGGGCTGAATAAATATTGACAACAATACACTAGCTTAGGTATTTTTATGTTTAGATACTATATATAATTATTTTTAATTTTATATGTATAAAAAATTATCATTGAATCCAAGACCCCAAGTAAGTAAATGATAATTTTTTATACATATAAAATTAAAAAAAAAAATTGTATATGATTACAGTAAACATTAAAATACCTAAGATCGTGTATTGTTGATAATATTTGCTCTGATGAAGATCGTGATAGACGACCGAAACGTCGGAATATTTTTTATTTAATCTCCTGGCTTCAAAGTTCATTCGACTTCCTGATTAAATCGCCACAGCCATAAGACATTAATTTTAATTAAAGTTTTAATTGCGAGGATCCGCCACTGTATCAAGGGCGGATCCAGAGGTGTTTCTCGGGGGGGGGGGTAATATGGTGTGACTCGTCGCACAGCACACTATTTTTTTTAATTTCGGTAATTTAAAAGCGCATTCTGTACTTGTTTGCCAGAATATAAATACACATCAAATTTTTAAGTACTAATTTTAAAAATTTTATATTAAAAATAAATTTTTTTGCGAAAAAAAGGTATTTTTTTTGAATCTCGGGGGGGGGGGTAATTACCCCCTTTACCCCCCTTGTATCCGCCCTTGCACTGTATACCACAGTTACAAGTTATTTGATTGCAGCCCCTAGTCCGTAGCACAATGATAGAGTTCTTGTCTCTTGTACTGATATATTCCGTCTCAAACGATAAAATGTTCTTTTTAAAAGAGATATTCTGCCAAATATCCCAAGATCTAAATGTACAGATAAAACGTGTCAAGTTGACTGACACGTTTCATTCATTGAGTTGCTAGAAAAAAGCCTTTTTTTTTTAAAAGCAAAAACCTGTTTTCAAATTTCATAATTTTCTCTCAAAAACCAGTTTTTCGAAGCCGGTTTTTGAAAATCGACAAACTCTATCTGGCAGTAAGCAAGTGACTTGGCGCAAATTATGAAAAAAATAATCGGACAAAAAACGATTACAACGTGTGCCTAAAATAAATATAAGCCTATAATAGACGAATAAACTTTGAAACGTCCCTTTCAGCATACAAAGTCGAAATTGAATCACGATAATCAATGTTTACATACAAAAAAAGAGAGTAAAAGGAAAGAAAAAAATAAATAAAGTAGAGGATACTAACATCCCCAAGAGAGGCAGGTCCACTGCGAGTGTCTCCTGTGGCTCTTGCAATTTCACCCTGAAAGATTGCTTGGCCGTCCAAAGAAACCACCACAAGACGCACTCCACGGGCAGAGTGGATCCGCGACTTGTTATAATTCTGCAACAAAACAAAATTAATAAATCTCTGCTCTGCAAATCTTTAGCATGGTGTGTGATGTGCTTTTTTTTGCTATATCTCTGGAACTATTCATCGGAATAGGATGAGATTTGGCAAATGTGTAGCCCTAAGCGGGTCTAAAGGGGTCTGTACACGAGCAATATTTTTACGGCAATATTGCCCAAACATTTAGCTCCCTTTTCCGCCACTAGAAAAACACTATACTTGATAAGTTTGGCTTGTCGATTTAAAACCAATTACAAATAGTTAGATTAAAAACAAATATGAATTGGACAAAGGAAAAAACATTGCAATTTTTGAAATATACTTAAATTCAGTTTTATGGAATATTGAATCACCTGAATATAAAGAGAAAATCCTCAAAAAAGATGCGTGGACTACAGTGGCCGAAAAATTCAATATAACAAATGAAGAAGCTTTCAAAAAACTAAGAAGCTTGCGCACATATGCCAAAAATGAACAAAAAAACAAAAGTGGAAGTGCAGGAGGGAAAAAAACAAGATGGTTTGCCTATGAAGCAATTTCATTTTTATTAACTAACGATTTCCCAGATCTTGGAGTGGATAGTGAAATTGGGGAAATTCCAATTCCAACATGTTATGCTGGAACATATGTTGGAACATATTTTATTAATTAAAAGCTCAAAATCTCCTTTTGTCATTTTGCTGAAATTCTCAAATAAATAATCATCCAGTAATAATTCATTAGTGATTAAATTGGGAAGAGTCTCTCTTTTATTTAAATACGGTCTGATCCAGAATTTTCGTTTTTTATCTTTCTTCTTGTTAGCAATTATTAGATAAGCTGCACTAACAAGAACATTTCTGTCGGCCATATTTTCTAAACGTGTACGCACGAAATATTTGGGCAACACTGTTGCCAAAACATTGCCGGGCAATATGCATTTTTTATTGCTCGTGTACAGGCCCCTTTAGAAGGTATTAAAAACGAGAAGTAAATCGGACCTAAGGGAGCGGTAAATTTCTCAGCTTCCTCTGAAGCGAATCTTTTGAGACTCAGCCATAATAATTAGGACGATAGCCTCTAGACCCCGAGCAAATTGCATGACAATCCGTTCAGGAGTTCAGAAATTATTCGTAAAAAATGAAAATAAAAAAATGGCGTTTCAAGATTTCAAATTTCGTTATTTCAAAGAATATATCGAGATCTAATTAAGTATTTAATTTAATTCAATAATTAATATATTTAAATCTCACAGACATTATTTGTTAAAATTTTAACATTTTAATTGCATAATAGATTAATTGCGAGAAAGACTTTTTTTATGATTGACCCCATAATAATAAAAACGGTGTGCTGGCGCACGCACACTTTCTCTTCCCTTCGGTAGAGAAAGTTGGCGTGCTGGTCACCCAGATTTTTTGTGTCGAGATATATTTAGTTTCCGATGCCCTTAGTTTCAAACTTGCATTTTAAATGTTGTCTGCTTCAAATAAACTATGGTTATTTTTCAAAATTTTAATCTCATATTTGGACATTTTATACACAATATAGATTCGTAAATAAATACAAAATTTCAAAGAATTGGAAAAAAAAAATTTTAAATGCGTAAAAAGTTCCAAAGGGGCCCCCTTTTGAATCGAAATTAACATACAAATCCCTATAGGAAATTAACATTGGCCAAATGCGAAGATAAGGTAGAAAAATTTAAAACGCGTAGAAGAGAGAAGATAGTTTTGTGAGAGAGAGAGTATGTTTTCTCCGAAAAAAAAATGGCTAATTAATAATTGATTTTTAATTTAATAAAAAAAAAAATTTAAATTTTGAACATTATTTTATTTTTTAAAAGGGTAAAGGGTTTTTTAAAATTTTTGGGGAATTTTTTTTATAAATTATTTTTTTATTATTTTTAAATTTTTTAGATTTTTTAAAAATAAATTATAATAATTTTTTTTTTTTTTTTTTTTTATAATTTTTTTTTTGTTTTGGGGGGGGGTTTTTATTTAAATTTTATTTGGGGGGTAAAATAAAATAAAATAAAAAAAAGTTGCAAAACTTTCCCGCTATCTAACTATTCAAATAAGATCAGTAAAGTTTTGTAACTTTGTTGCCTATTTTTTTTTTTATAATTAATATGGTTGCCATAATTTTATCTCGATATAATTCGATTAGTTGGATGCATTTCCCTTTTGTCACATTAAAATTAATTGAATTCTAGTTACTAGACGTAGACGGTGTTCAATTTCGCTCCCCGGGCCAACTTTCACTTTTAAGCTTCTCTGCGTGTTGGTTGATAACACACACACACACACACACACACACACGACAAAAGAATTGATAGATATATAATTCAATGATCTCTCCGCTAGAGAGCAGGACAAATCAAGAGCGCCTGCAACTGCGAGAGTTAGGCATTCACAAATGTTTGCAAGAGATTTCGATTACAGAACTGACAGGCGATCTTGCGTTTGATTTTATTATTCTCCGCCAAAGAGTAGCACTAATTGGCTATCTGCTATTATTAATAATTATTTTTTATTCATTGTTTGTATTTCTTTTAATTTGTTTCTAATTTAATGGCTATTGCCAATTTATGAAATTTATAGTAGATATTTAGTTATTAAAGAGAAAAAAGATAAATACGAGGAGTAAATATGAAAATAAAAAAATTAAAAAGACTAGGTTATAAGTAATTATTAATAAAAATGACATTTTTAATAAATCTGAAACTTATAATTTTTTTTTTTTTTTAATTTTCATATACACTATTTGCTTAATCCTTCTTTGTTTTTTTAGGGTAAGATTTATTAAGAGATTTCTCTCTTGCAATTGGCTGAGGATAAATTAATAAAAAATAAAATATTATAAAATAATAAAACTTATGCCGGGTTGCAAGAAAAGAGTTCTTCAATTAACGTTAAGCTCTTTAATGGAAGTTAACGAATCCTTAAATTTACTGGCTGTTTAAAATGAAACTTTAACAATGCATTAAAAAAAATCTGGTGTGACTGATCGCACCTTCGGTAATAGAAAGTTGTGGTCTGTGCTTGTCACACCAGATTTTTTTGTGTTAGTTTCCGCCGATTATATTAGATGTAATAAAATTTATATTTTGTTACCATGGCAACCCTTTCCCCTATCTTTCCTATGAAGTACAAGAGTAAAGTGTGCTTCAAAAGATTTCAAGGGCAAAATGAGAATATATATTTTAAAGAGTTATCTAAAAAATAATTTTAATCAAAATTTGAAAAAAATCGAAAAAAAAACAACTGAAAAAGTACATCAGTAAAGTACTAGTACTTTTTGGCCGATTTTGTTGTGTCACTTGCAGGAAAGTGTCAAACTCTAATTTAAAATTTCTTTTCGTTCTTGAGATATTTTGTCGACAGACAGACAGACAGGCACAAATCTCTTTCAGTTAGACAAACAATAAACCATCAAAGCAATTAATTTACATTGATCCAGTTAATATATAGAAACAAAAACAGAGTGCATTAAGAGAGAGAGAGAGAGAAGACTTAAGCTGATTATTCTTATTATTAAATAATATTCAGAGAGCCTGAAGGGGCTTAAATCATTAAAGTCTTGGGTCACCACACATCTCTCTGTTTGAAAATCAAAATATTTAACTAACTTTCTGATAAATGGAGGGCTTTAGAAGTAGAAAAGGAGCGAGAGAGAGAGAGAGAGAGAGATCAGAGTAAAGTCAAATTAACAATTACAATAGCTTAAAAGAATTCAATAGGGAGAGGTACAAGTTTCGTAAAAATATTATAATGATGCACCCGCGAAGATGCAAATTCATTTCGATGAAATATTAAATTAATTTCCGTCACTCTGTGTGCCACGCTCTGTTTAAACAAATTCCCTTTGCAATTTTCCACTCTTGATTAATTGATTTCAAAATAAAAGAAATTTTTATTAATTACAACGTTTCGGCTGCTAATTCTGCACCCGTCATCAGGTAGATGCATCTATTTTGAACAATACAAAGTTAGGTGTTATTTACATGTATGGCTAACTTCGCTTCGCTTACATTCGTAGCCAACTTCACTTCGTTTGTTCATGCATTGCTCACTTCACATTCCCTTCTTAGGGTCGGGTTGCTTCACAACTAATCAACTAGTATAACAAATGATCGATCGATATATTAAGGGGTGAGTCTCGAAAAGCTGTTATTAGCCGATTCATACTTTTCAATTTTATCTCTTGAAAATCGACTGTCGGTAACTAAATATATGTCGACACAAAAAATCTGGCGTGACAAGCACAGAACACAACTTTCGTTTACCGAAGGTAAGAGAAAGTTGTGTGCTGTGCGACCAGTCACACCAGATTTTTCTACAACAGAGGCTTGAGATCTCTTAAACAAAAATGAGCCAGTTAGCAAAACGAAAACGTGTAATGATAATTAATGAAAATTTTCCATTTTTCACCGAAACCTCGGATTAACCGGCCAGGGACTCTGTCCCGAACAGGCCGGTTAAGAGGGGTTTTTAATGTATTGTACCTACAATAGTTTTAAAAAACGAGCGTTAATTTCTTAGAGAATTTAGTTAGTTCTTTAAAAAGATAGTGTGATGTAAATTGTTCACACATAATGTTATTCGCCCCCCTCAGAATCCAATCTACCAACTTTTTATATTAACTCCCCCCTCTCACCGCCCCTTCTCTTTAACTTTGATATTTTGCATTTTCCCTTGATTTTCTTTCGGTAATTGCTTGATAACAAGTTTTTTTTTTTTTTTTTTTTACATACACAACAAATAGGTATTTTGATCAATAAATAGAAAGAGAATTTCTAAAGTTTTTTTTTTAAATATATTTACCTCAAAAAAATATATATACTTAAGCTTATATATTTTTAGTATAATCAAAAAAAAAAAAAAAGTTTTCTACTTAGTTGAAAGCTATAAATAATCAGAGAGCTTAGCTATCAATCAAGTTTTTTTTTTCGAAAAGTTGTTCAGAATAAATGAACAGGTGAGTGAGATTTAGAAAAAAGAAAGAAATTCTATATTAACAAACTGTTCTTTGACAGGCAAAGGGGACTTTGACTCTCGGGGGAAGCCTTAATTATTAGAATACTAGTTGGTATGTTTTCTATTTTGATAAATATGTTGATCAATACAGGTTTAAATTTTTTTTTTTATATTTAATAGAGCTGTCTAGGTAGACTTAACTCTATGTCTACTCTACGGTTATCTAGCGAGAGATGAAGTGTACACACCCAATTAGATTTGTCTAGCTAGAGTAAATAGAATCTAGCTAGATTTTACGCTACAAAGTACACGTACAGTGAGCGCCACTTGATAGCTTTAGCCTTAAGTATATGGTGTAAGGTGAAATAATTTTAATGACCGAAAAGGTAAAACGTAAGATCTGGTACAGATGATTTTGTTATATCTTTTAAACGTTGGATATACTTAAGGCTAAAGCTATCAGGTGGGGATTTAATTGTGGCGCTCACTGTACCATTAGAGAGATCGGGGATGGGGATCGGATTGGATAAAGACAGACAGACAGACGGACACTCCGTCACCGTATATATATCTTTATATATACAGTAGAATCTCGATAACTCGAATCCCACGGGAGGAAATAAAAATGTCGAGTTAACAAGTTTTCAATTTATCAAGAAGTATTCCGAGATATAAAGGTTGTTATAAATGAAATTTCGACTTATTAAATTCAATTTGAGTAAATATTATTTATTTTAATATTAATGTAGGCCTATATAATATAAAAGTATAATCCATACTGATCAGATATATCTTTTATTTTTGTACCTCGTCTTACTGCTTCAATAACATCTACTTTTTCACGTAAAGTTAAAGTTTTCAATTTTCGTTTGCTGCTCATTGTTCGGAGATTTTACTAATTAATTATTTTAATTTTAATGTCAATAATTACTCCGAGCGAAAAATTGACTAAAGGAATTCATTCCTATAAATTATGTAATAATTAATCAATTAATATTTTTTTCTCATTGTTGTTAATAATTTATCGAAATAAACACGTTTGTTAAGAATTCACGTTTTGTTATTCCTCGAGCATTTTAGCAAACATTTAAGCAATTCAACTCATCATTTTTATTGGTCCTTCGAGCCGGATAAGATAATCACACAAATAATTTGATCTGATATAAAAATTCATCGAAAATTAAGGTAACAAATTAATATTTATATTTTCAATGGCGACCACAAAAGAATTAAATGTTACGAAGCGAGTCTTGAAGGGCAAAATTACACGCCTAATTACATCAATAATGAAATTGAAGTTATATCTGATTCACAAATTGAAATTTATGTAGCCAAAATAAATGAATTAAATTTATCATTAAATAATTTTGAAGAGCAATACAATGCCGTTTGTAATGATGAAGAATATCAACAAATGGCAAGCGAAATTTCAGGATTAGAAAAGAAATTAATCGAACTTAAAATTAAATTATTAGACGCCCGCAACCCAAATACATCTTTAAGAAATGAGAGTATATTAGGATCTAATTTATCTAACACAAGTAATGAAATCAAACTCCCCAAACTTGAACTGCCTGTATTTACAGGAAATTTACAAGAATGGACTCATTTTAGAGATCTGTTTGTTGCTTCGGTTCATAATAAAACAAATTTAAGCTCGGCACAAAAACTACAATATTTGAAATCGGCCCTTCGTAATGAACCCGCCCTTTTAATTCAGTCTATTCAAATTTCGGACGAAAATTATATTGAGGCGTGGGAAATTTTAAACAATCGGTACCATAACCACCGGAAAATTATTAATTCAATTCTCGAACGATTTGATAAACCAAAAAAGCATGACTTCAGAATCGCCTACAAATTTAAGAAATTTAGTTGATGTAACAAATGAATGTGTTCGAGCATTACGAGTAGCTAAAATCCCGGTGGAACATTGGGATGCAATTTTAGTCTATTTAACCACTTCAAAACTAGATTCAGAGTCCCGCAAGCAATGGGAATTGTCATTGAACAATGACAAAATCCCTACATTTGTTTCTCTCATGAAATTCTTGGATAATAGAGCTCAAGCCATATTAGCAGTATCTCCAACTCACAAGCCGCAAGTTTCAACACATCTTAAAGACAAACCAACTCAACTTAAAGTCTCAAAAGCTTCAGTTCATTATGGATCCGTTAATATGGCTTGCCCTCATTGTTCTAAGGAACATTATATATATAATTGTCCTGATTTAAGCTCAAAATCACCGGAAGAAAGGCATGAAGTTATAAAATCGTTGAAGTTATGTTTCAATTGTTTGAGACCGGGTCATTCAATAAATGTATGTAAATCAAGTAACTGTAAAATATGTAATAAGCGTCACAATTCGTTTCTGCATTCAGAAAGACCACAAGGCAATGTCACAGGCGCAAAAGTTGAATTATCAGTAATTCATTCAAACCAAAATGAAAAAAGTAAAGTTAAGTCAGAGCCGTCAAATTCAGGGTCTGTAGTCACGATGCATGTCACAAAGAATAATGAAATGACACACGTCTTATTGTCAACTGCTCTTATTAGACTCCAAACAAAAACAGGAAACTTTATCATATGTCGAGCCTTACTTGACTCAGGGTCCCAGGCCAGCTTTGTTACGGCAAGTTGTGCTAAACAATTAGGATTACGTCACTTTAACACTAATTTTTCGATATCAGGATTAAATTCCACCTCGATTTCAAGAGCACATGAATATGTTAATTTAACATTTGCACCACTTTCGACTTCCTCAATCTTTAATGTAAAGGCACTCATACTTAATAAAATAACTTCAACTCTTCCTCATTCAAATCTGAATAAAAATGCTTGGCCATATATTCAGAATTTAACACTAGCGGATCCACATTGGTCAGAACCAGGTCAGATAGATGTTTTATTAGGTGCCGATATATATTCCTCATTAATTCGGGACGGGCTTATCCAAGGCTCTAATGGTGCCCCCAATGTGATGAATACCGCACTAGGATGGATCTTATCTGGGAAGATAAATCTAGAGTTATCAAACGATATAAAAGCATTTTCGTCCTTCACAGATGAATATGAACTTATCTCTAGATTTTGGAACCTAGATGATGATGTAGCTCCTAACCAAAAGTTGAACAATGAAGAAGTCGAATGTGAAAATCATTTTAAAAATACCCATTATAGAGACTCTACGGGAAGATATATAGTTAGGTTACCGTTTAAAGAATCTGATAATAAACTTGGTAACTCTCGAGATATAGCAGTTAAGCGATTATTGCAAGTCGAGAAACACTTAGTGAATAAACCTGAACTCCAAAAACAATATTCAGAGTTCATGGATGAATATTTAAATCTTGGTCATATGGAACAAGTGCCTAGAGATGAATTATGTAAGTCCGATGATCAAATATGCTATCTCCCTCATCATGCAGTCATTAAGGAATCAAGCTCCACTACAAAGTTACGAGTCGTCTTTGATGCATCAGCAAAGACATCAACAGGAGTATCCCTTAATGATCTTTTAATGGTTGGTCCGAAGTTACAAGACGACATAATGCAACTCTTAATTCGATTCAGAGGCTACCACATCGGAATGTCGGCAGATATTGCAAAAATGTATCGGCAGATTCGAATTCATCCTCAAGATTCTGATTTCCTAAGGATCGTCTGGAGGATCAATAAAGGAACCTAACCAAGATTATCGACTGTTGACGGTAACATATGGTACTGCATCAGCACCATATCAAGCCATCAAGTCGTTACAACAATTAGCGGTCGATGAAAATGACTTCACTGAAATCTCAAAAATATTTGATCCTCTTGGTTGGTTAACACCATGCACAATCACGCTGAAGATCACTTTTCAAGATCTATGGAAAACAAACGTTTCATGGGATGATTCAATCGAAGATGTAACCAATTGTAAGATGATCTTTGAAAAATTCAAGCTTGTGAATACATTTCAAATTCCCAGGCAGATTGTCCACTTCAAGTATGTCCTTCACCTTCATGGATTTTGCGATGCTTCAGAAAAGGCTTATGCTGCAGTCATATATCTAGTATCGAAGAATGAAGCAGGACAAGTGGCTAGTGAGCTTATTATGGCAAAGTCAAGAGTAGCTCCCATCAAAACGATATCCTTACCCAGATTGGAATTATGTTCAGCATTATTAGTATCTAGAGTCATCAAGACATTTTTACAAGCATCTACTCTAGAAATTCAAGAAGTTCATGCTTGGTCGGATTCCACGATCACACTCGCTTGGATCGACTCACATCCATCACGATGGAAGAGTTTTGTTGCCAATCGTGTATCCGAAATTCAAACAAATGTTCCTACATGTCATTGGCATTATATTAATAGTAAAAACAATCCTGCAGATTGTGCTTCTCGAGGATTAGTTCCATCCAAACTCATATCAAATAGTCTTTGGTGGCATGGTCCTGAGTGCATCCTTGCAGCGGTGGCTCCGGAACCTGTTGAAAACCTAACTACAAATCTAGAAGAAAGAAAAATAAAACATATTAATTTGCATGTAGACGTAAGTGAAGACATTATCTTTATTGAAAAATTTTCTTCTTTAACGCATCTTCAAAGAATCCTAAGTTGGTGTTGTCGATTCATCCGCAACGCTAAACTCAAAGAGGAAAATAAATGTCAAAGAATCAAAGGACCTTTGACGACACAAGAATTGAAACAATCACTAATTAAATTAGTTCAATTTACCCAATCACATCATTTTTCAGAAGAAATCGAAAGATTAAAAAATAGCAAACCCTTGAAGTCTAAAAGCAAAATTCTAAGTTTAAATCCATTCTTGGACGAAAACAGCCTGTTAAGAGTTGGAGGAAGACTAAATAAGTCATCCCTATCATATTTTCGAAAACATCCTATTCTGCTTCCCAAAAATGGACACTTAACAAAGTTAATAATACGAAATTATCACATTAAGGAAATCTACATGCAGGACCTCAGCTGCTTTTAACGATTCT
>JAKCPI010031621.1:0-95334 GCA_023213315.1 Euborellia annulipes
ATTAATATTTTAAAACATTTAAGTATCGTTTAAAGTTTACATGGTCTCAGATGTCCAAAAGACTTAAAAAAAAAAATTATTTTCTTGATCAAGATAAACATTATATTTATTTTATTTATTTAAAAGAACTGTTGGCATTAGGCCACCAGCCATTTTTGCCACCGCTAACTAAACATTATATACTATACGTATATTATTAATCAATAATAAGTTAGAAAAATTTCTAAAACTGTTCATTTTCAGCAAGGTTTTTTTTTTTTTTTTTCTTTAAATAAGCACAAATCTCATCTACATCTCAAAGTCTAAAACCTTAATTTATTTAATTTATTTCAATTTAATAATTGTATCACGTTTGCCATAGAAATGAGAGCACACCCTCAACTGATTAAATTATGACCCAATTACCGCATATTATATCATATCATAAATTAGATTTTAATAGTTTAACTATTCCCATTCTTATTTTACAATGAAGAATCCGGGAAGAGTAGGAGAGGGTCGGAAGTGCGGTGCTCGACGTTAAAGTTATATTAGGTCTATAGAAGCCGATAAGATACGAGCATTGTGTCGTTAAAGTCTATGAAAGCGCTCAAGCTTATAGACGTTTAATAACATTTACCAGAACATACGTTTAACCCCCTGATTACAGGAGGGCCACCCTTACCGGAGATAAAGAAGAATAGAATCCATTCCGATAAAAAGTTATGAAATATGGATCTGGCAAAATTGAATAATGGATTGGGATTTATTTAATGGCAGCGGATAGAAATAAATTGTTTTTTTCCCTTTTTTTTTGGGTTCAGAAAAATTAAAGATAGAAAGAGTCTAATGATTTTGAAAAAAAAAAAAAAAAATAAAATAAATAAATATAGGATGTGGAAATGCAGCAGCTTGATTTATTATTAACCCAACGTTTCGGTGGCTATGCGCCTACCATATTCATACATACAAAAACCGTACAATTCAAATATTTAAATTCATTATTTTTTATAAATTTTTCTATAATACAAGAATGCCTCTCTGCATACGTCACAAAGCATGGCAGCGAGACAAGAATTTGAGAAAGTCAGTTTACAAGTGATTTGAATTCTCTTCTGAGTATTATCATAAATTTTATAAAAAATAATTTTTTTTTTTTGTAAATATTTGACTTATTTGGTTGTTGTATGTAAAGTTAATTAAATTGACAGCGTCTATGTCAACAAAATATTGACAAGAGGTTTATAAAATAAATTGGATAGGCCTAGAATTGGAAAAATTTTAACTCAAGAATTCTCGATTTAATTAAATTTTAAATCAAGTCTTAGAACAGAGATCTAGTTTTGACTAAGGAGAGTAACGATGTACTAATGGTTCTTAGGGCTTATTTCTTAAGATATAGTTAACTAATGCCCATTCGGACCAACACATCTTAGGTCTTAAGCTCGCCTTGGATCT
The DNA here is from genome assembly GCA_023213315.1 of Euborellia annulipes. Lineage (NCBI taxonomy): Eukaryota > Metazoa > Arthropoda > Insecta > Dermaptera > Anisolabididae > Euborellia > Euborellia annulipes. The sequence continues at coordinate 1,438 of JAKCPI010031621.1, forward strand.
TCTATAACCTAAAATATATCTTATTGTTATTACTTATGCGATGGAGGCACAATTAGAGGATCTTAAGATCCGATTTCCTGATTTCAAATTCAATATTAAGATATAAGACGAGCTTAAGATCTAAGATGGGATTGTGCAAACGGGCTTAAATATATCTCCTACTTGACTATGACTTTCAAGTTTTTTTTTAGTTCTAGTTAAGTTAATCATATGATTGAATAAAATATTCATTTTAATATTTATTTAAAAATTAATTTCAAAATCATGCCTTTATTAAGATGCTAACTTCCCCAAACTTTCCGTTTACTTCAGATAGCTAATTATATGTGAAAAAATCAATTTTTTTTACTCAAAGGTTAATGGTGTTTTTGTTTATTAGGCCTATCTGTCAGATAAGTTTGCTAGTTGACTATTTCTGGGCCTTAAAAGCATAATATAAAATCAACACATTCTTTTAAATTATTTTTTTTTACATTAAAATGTGTTTATTTTTCCTATATATTTACGAATATGCCTATACAAGTGGGCTATTGTATAAATATCATATAGCAAATGCAGCTGTTTTAAAAAAACAGCAGCTTCTTTGGTTAATAATTAAATGTTATCGTTGTTTTGTAACGCCCCAGTTATTTTTTAAAGTTTGTTTTTAATCTGCTGACGATATAATAATGTGGATTCAACATTTTTTTTTCCTCTGTAGTTAAATAAAAATAAAATATCATTGAATATTCAATTATTATAGAAAGATGAGAAAAATTTACGTTTTTTATATATAATAGTCCAATTTAAAAAGATAAAAATTATTATCATATTTTTTTATTAGACATTTATTTAAATTTATTTTTATTATTGAATATTTTTGGATAATAGAGAGGTGTGGCTATTTAATTTGAGAATGTAAGTTTTTAATCCTAAGGGGTGAATATAGAAGAGCTGAAATTATTGAATTAAACATTCTCTTTGTTTGTGTATAGCATAGTTTTTAATAGTTTTTTTTTTTTTTTTTTAATTTATTTTAGCTAAATCGAAGCCAAATGAATAGAAAACATTCAAAAAATAGCGTTGATTATATGGGGGTATTATTTTGATTAGGGGGGATGAAGGGTTGTTTATTTAAGAAAGGCATTGGAATATTCCAAATCACTTGTTGACATTCTTTTCCAGCTCTGAATATAGTTAGATTAGAGCAAAAGGTATTTTTTTACTTTTAATAAAAAGGGAATTGTTATTTTCATCTATTTTATTCCCATCGAAAGAGAGACAAGTCTCTCGTTCAGTCGAGTGTGTGGCCTGGCGGCAGGCGCGCCGAGCTGCTCTGTTTTTTTTAGTTTAAAGTGAATCAAAGTGAATAATTAATATAGTGTTACCCACCCTGACCTCACTGTCAACCAGCACACCCTCTTGAGAGCCTTATTAAAGGTAATTATTATGCATTTTATCGTTGAAAAAAGAAAAAAATGATACAAACAAATAATTTGACTGAGAAAAACGATTCTTTTGAATATTAAATTAAATATTTTGTATTTCACTAAGGGTAGAGGGGAGACTATGAGCTGTTGAAAGGGGGAGGGGGAGTGTAGGTGTCATTGAAAAAAAAAAATAGTTTTTTATTTTTTACCTTTTTTTTCTCATTCATACTCACACACACACACACACACACACACATCACGCTACCAGCTACACCAAGCCTGAGGGCATTTTTAAATCTTTTCTTAAGTCGCCATTAATTACCATAATATACTTTTTACTTTTTTAAAATAAAATAATTTCAAAATAAAATAAAAATTAAAATAATTATTTATAAATGTATTCAAATTATTTTGAGAGTAATTTCGCGATGAAGGCTCGCGTTTCCTTAAGGGGAGAGGGAGGTATGAAGGCATTAACCAGGGGGGTTAATGCCCCATCCCCTATAATACTCAAATGTTTTTTAATACTTTTACTAAAAAATAAGTGCATTGCGTTTGAGTTAAAATTTATATTCAATATTTAGCAAATAGGATAGTGGGATAGAAACATTTTAATGTCATTCTAAAATGTCTTATTATTGGGGCGGAATTAATTTTTGAAGATTTCGAAACTCTCATAAACAGATAATAATAACACTGGGTAACTTAGGAACCCATCGAATCCCTTGCAGAATTTTGTAGGGATTTTTTTCATTAGGTAGAAAAGTAAGATATGATTAGTCCACTTAGAATTTTACTGGGGTGAGTTACCCGCATCTTTTTGTATTATAGAACTAATCTCAAATAGGATTTGAATTTTTACTTTCTCTTACCTATATGTATAAGTTAATATACATATAGATAGAGAGAAAGTATTCGATGACATATATAGAGAGAAAGTATTCGATGTCGAGACTTTGATGGATATACACGTTTTGAGGTCCCCTGAATTCAAAAAAGTGGTTTTCGCGACAAGGTGTTTCTGTGTGTCTGTCTGGGTTCAATTTAAAGCATGAAGGAATTGAGCTAGGAGGTTGAAATTTTATAATTAAGTTAGGCACCCCCCCCCCCCCCCTAGGGCGTGAAAATAAGATTTGAGAAAAATATTTTTCTTCAAGAATAAAAGTTAAAAGAAAAAACAACCAGAATTTTTTCTTTAAAAATATATTTTAACAGCTGACGTTTCGGCTTTGGTCAAAGCCATTCTCGGAGCTGATAGTGGATCCGAAGATGGCTTGCCGAAACGTAAGCTGTTAAAATATATTTTTAAAGAAAAAATTCTGGTTGTTTTTTTTTTTAACTTTCATTCCTGATACAAATTCCACTAGCCATAAAATACCCTTATACAAGCGTTTTCCAAACTGTGAGGCACGCCTCCCTAGGGATGCGCGGACTAGTCTAAGGGGAGGAGCGAATATTGGCCACCAGGACCAATTTTCCAAATGATTGCTAGTTTTAATATAAATAAGAATAAATAAAAAAATATTTTTATATAGGCCTAAATTTATATTTATTAAAAATTTTTGTTTTTGTATATTTTATAAAATGTAAGGGGGGGGGGGAGGCGTCATAAGATTAAATATTTTTAAGGGAGGTGTGGTAACATAAAGTTTGGAAACCACTGCTTTAGGCTTCGCTTTAGATCCTTCATTATACTAATGATAATAAAGAAGAAAAGCACGAGCAGACAAAAATAAAGCCTCCGGCATGAATTTTGAGACGTTTCGGGTCAAATTTATTCTCCCTTCATCAGTCGTTAATTCATTAAATAGTGCCCAATCAAACAAAAAATTTGACCCGAAACATTTCAAAATTCAATAAGCAACCAGAGGCTTTATTTTTGGCTGCTCCTGTTCTTCTTTATTAATTAGAGATACACATACTTCTTCAATTATATCTAATAAACATGCATCGAAGAGCGAGTTTGTTGGCCAAGGTAAATAAATCCTCCCTTGAGACCGATGCACCCGAAGGGGCTTTACTCTGTCAGTCCTCGTTAGTCCACTTGATCCCTTTTTCACTCCCAACCCTTACGCTCTTTTTACCCAAAGGCAATGCGTCACATGCTCTTAATTGGCACCCTCTCATTCCTATCTTATTATGCCTATGCTAAAAATATAAAAAAAAAAAAAAAAAAAAAAAACTTTCTACCTAATTTATTCGGCTGATTTCTTTCTGCTTGAATGAATCCAATCAATCCAATTAATAATTTTAATTATGGTGATTTAATTGGCACCATGATGAAATTTGGGTTAATTTCATTTTTATTATTTTGAAAATAATTTCTTTTTAAACTTCCTTGATATTTTCTAGGATTTATTAACTACCCTTGCGTGTTCAGCTCTTAATCAGTAATTAATCGAAAAATCCATTAGTAATTGTTGTTATTTGGGTTGCCTAACTTTCAGCAACCAGAACATAATATATAGTAGAATTTATGCACTGCGTGGTTAATCTCTTTGTAACTAAGAGGCCATAGAGTATTACGTAAGCGGTCGAGAAAGGAAAACAGACATTTGCTTATTTTTTCTATCAGTTGGGAAATGGGGGTTTTAACCAGTTGCTCTCTGTAGGCTCTCTGTGAAAACTTTTTATCAAGAGGGATATTTATTCATTTTTATTGATAATTTTATATTGAATCATTGTTTTTTATATAGTACATTTTCAAATTTGTTCTGATACTGGACAAATATGCTAAATGAATGAAAGAGATTAAATCCCATAAAAAATAAAATATTTATATCAATAAATTCATTTGAACTTTGACATATCATTGAGACTGATTAATGGCATTATTTCAAAAAATATGTAATTTTCACTTCTCATAAATGAACTTTAAATAAATTATGCAATTTTATTATAGGGTGATCATCATGAGATTCATATTTATTTTTATTTTTTCGAATATCTGAGAATAAAAGAAGGTGGACGTGAACATCGGATAAAAAAAAAACACGAGTAATAAGATGTAGCAGGATATCAGATAAAAAAATTAAATAAAATTATAAATATTTCCCCCAAAGTAGGATAATAGTATTAGTCTATTTTGTTAATTAAAAATAATAATAATAATTTTATAATAATCATTAAAAAGAGAATGGAGGATTATAAATTTTATGTATAATTCAATTAAATGAAGGATTATTTAATTATTATAAATTCACATATGTATCTATGATTGTTAATTAAAAATTATTACGCCACCAATTGCAAAATTTAATTATTAATCAGATATTTTTCAATATCTTAATTAATATTTAATAGGAAATTAAATTGAAAATAGTATATTTCGTAGCCCGATTATTCGGATTTCCTTCTAATTTGTACCAACATGCCGGTCCTGTGAGAAAATCCCGCAAACGATACACATTATTTTTTGTTACGATATCTGAGTCATCCATTTCCAAAAATTCATATTATGGGATCCGGGCATATTTATTTATACAATTTGGTATCCAAAGGTCAAAGGTACGCTTCTCCAGAAATAAAAATTGATTTAAATTATATTGAATATCAATCAATTGGAATATTATATGAATAATAAACCTAACATCAATATTTATTATATAGATTATGTTAGCTTTTTATATTTCACCTTTAATTTTATTTCGACTGCTTGAATCACTTGATTATTCCAACAATAAATCGAAATAAAATTAGTTTTTATTTTACCTATATACTAAACATTAAATTAATTTAATCACGATCAGATTGATTTATATTTAATTCTAAGATTATTTGAAACTCAAATTCCTCAATCAACATCATCAAAATATTTCATCATATAATCATTATTCTGTAAATTTCTGTTTATATAATCAGAGATGGAATTAGTTTTTATTTCACGTTCTAGGTATTTAAGTCAAAAAAAAAAAAAATCAGTTGTCGTTTTAGTCACAATTTTAAACCGTTGCGAGTTAAGTTCATTAATATGCATATATCGTTTGAGTATGTTTTTTTCTAATCACGTATATTTGATGGTCTTATATTGATTAATAAAAACTGAAAAAAATAAATAAATTGTGAACATTAACAATGGAACATCATTTTCTTTAGGTCAAGTTGTGAAAATACTTTGTGCCAAATCTTCGCTCTGTTATATACCGTATATATAATAATAATCTCAAAGACACCCCATCAAACAAACTTTTCCCTTTTACCCGAGACACACAGACAGATAAAACGTGAAAGTTTCGTGCCGAATATTTTAACTATAACATCTATTTTCACCGGACATGACGAGAAACTTACCAAATGGCTTTTTTTGTGGCGAATATTAAGATCTCTAAGACCTATATGAGATGGTATATAACCGCTCTTGGGGTGTAATATATATATTCAAGAAATGGTGGTGGGGGAAAAGGCGAGGCTTTTGCAAATGGCAAAAAAGAGATTGATGTTTTAATTATGTTCCTATGGGCCCCAACCGGGTGAAAAGTTTTCTTTGACCCTTTTAAGCCACACACATCAATTTTCTAGTAGAAAAGGAGTTAAAAAGAGACGGCGTTTTCTAAATCATCAGGGCCAAGGGCAGAGGAATTAGAAGAATTTATTCCAAATCGAAATTTATCATTTTAAGTGTTTTCTGCTGAAAAAATTACCAACAAGAAAGATTTATGATAAGGGAATTAATTACTGATATTTAAATTTATCCATATATTAAAATTTTTCCTTCTTTTTTTTATTTATCTTATAAAGATGGAGGGAAAAAATTTAAAAGAGCATCAATATGCCCCCTTAAACTCAATTTTCGACAGAGTAATTTATCATTTTAAATTATATTTTATTAGAACTATCTAAAATACTCTATCAATGAAAAATATAAAAAAACTTTTATTTATTTTTACTTTTTCTTACCTATGTTATTTTATATATTATTATATATTTAGAGAAAAAGTATTGATTTCATATCAAAAATTCGATGTCGAGATTTTGATGGAAAAACACATTTTGAGATCCCCTAAGTCCAAAAAAGTGGGTTCTGCAAAATGGTCTGTGTCTGTGAACAAAATATTTCAAGAACGAAATGAGCTAGGAGGTTGAAATTTAATATTTAAGTTAGGTACCGCCCTGTGACTTAACAAGAAGCTTTTTAATAAAATAGGCCAAAGAGTACTAGTACATTACTGATGTTCTTTCTTTTTCTGTTAGTTTTTTTTTTTCGATTTTATTAAAATTGGCTCTAATTATTTGATTAAAATTCATAAACTAATTTTTTTTTAGATGGTCTTTAAAATGTATATTCTCATTTTGCTCTCGAAATTGTTTGAAGCACACTTTCTTCTTGTACTTCATAGGAAAGATAGGATAAATGGTAATAAATATAAATATTTTCCCATTTTTATAAATTTTACATCTTGAGTCCTATCTAATAAAGGACTGTCGGAATCTAAATATATGTTGAGTCAAAAAAATCTGGTGTGAAAGCACAGAACACAATTTTCAAATATCGAAGATAAAAGAAAGTTGTGTGCGCAGTCACGACATATTTTTTATTTTAATCTCTTCTTTAATAGCGTTTTTATAATTTTATCATTTTTTTTTTTTGAACATTCACACTTTTTTCTCATTCACACTCACATTCAGAGTCTTTTCGGCAACTTAGGCCATTTAAGACTTTAAACGATACTCGTATGTTTAAATATATCTATTGGGGGTCCAGGCATTTCTATTTAAGGCATTTGGATACCAAATGGCTTAAATAAAATCATCGGACTGCCTGGGGTCCAAAACCGCGACTTTTGGTATACGAGGTTAGCACGTTAACCCCTAAACCAAGCCCCGAGGGCTAATTTTATCATCCATTTCTTTATTTAAATAAATAAACGTTCTTGAAATTATTAGTATTCCTTTGGGATGTGCATAATTAAAGGAATTATTTTGTGGTTTCTATATTTATTCTGTGTTAAATAAATGTAATATATTCGCATTCAATTTATTACGGATCATCATATAAATTGATGTTTAATATCAAAAGTTATTATAGTACGTATGCTGCTATTTATCTCGTTGTATACTACCCCAACAAAATTATCGAAGTTTTATAATAGTCGAATAAACTTATTATTAAATTGCTGGTGTCATATAAAAAATTCTAAAATTTTTAGTTTTGAATTTATTAAGGCTACTCTCCTTATTCAAAATAATAATAATCTACTTATTTCCTTTATAAGAAAGTAAAAAAATATGATGATGAGAAGTAGTACAGTAGTGTAAGTCACATTTTTTTGAAAATAAGTTATTTCAATTTCATATCAGTGAGATGCCATCCTCCATCAGGCTTATATACAGTAAACTAAGGAATATTTCAAAAATCAACCAAGGGTTGTAAAATAAATAAATTTTTGTAAGCAAGAAACAATAAATAAATAAGTCCAAGGACCCATTTCGTATATTTGGCAGACCTATACATTTGTTTTTGCCATGAGAAAAAAAAATTCTATATGGTTAATGGACAATCCATTGTGGAAAAGACAAACAAGTCAACTCATAGTCGAATTTGTTTCTGACTATATAAAATGAACAAATTAATTCCGGCTCTAAACACTCCTGAAAAGGGGATTAAAATTATCAGCATGACAGCAATTAATATGTACTTGCCAATTGTCTATTTTGATAAATTATGACACGCCTCCAATACATCTCGAAAGAGGAGATGAGGCAGCCATCAATCACAGTCTTTGAACCTTCACTAAATCAAACAACCAAATTAAAAAAAGAGAACCCAAAGAAAAAATCGCATTTGAAAAAAATTGACAGTTTTTTAGATAAAATTAACCGAAATATTCGGCGATCATACTGGATTAAAAATAAATTTTTTCGAATAAAAAAATTGATTTTCTTCATTTTACATTTCGGTAATCGACCTTTACCAGGACGAAATAAGTATCACTAATTATACGATGATGACAAATTAAACGTATTTAGTCCTTATGAAGGTCGCGATTAGCGACCGAAACGTTAACGAAGAAAAACTAAATAAAATGTTTTTATTCCACCCTTGGCTGCTTGTATTCCAGAAATTTAAATCAAACAACCAAAAAGAGTTTATCAATGACGATTTTTCAGCCAGCCGAAAGTTGATTATCTAAAGTTAATGTAAAATTCTGAAATTATATTTTAGTTTATAGTGGTCAAAATTGTTCCCTTGCCCTATTCCTAACACACTGGTTTTAAAAAGGAGCTGCCTCATAGCAATACGATCATTTATTTTTTATCAATATTTATATTTTCATCCACTTTTCAAGTTCGTTTATAAATTTGACTGAGGATTGATGATTTTCGTGAGATGATCTCATTGCTAGACCAGATGTTGATAATCATGATAGGATCGCAAGTGGAAAATGATTTATCTCCCACCACTCTCTTCCAACATTCACATAAAAGCTATCTCTATTTAATTCTCTGACCTTTGATTTCTGATTTTATTTCCGTTCCCGAGCACAACAATTACTCTTAAATCGGATCGATGAACGTTTAATTTACTTTTTATTATTTTGCTTGGTTGATTCAATTTCCTACCAAATTCTATCAAACATTTTAACACCAATTGTTATAAGATATTTAAAAAAAAAATTATTAATTCCTAACCCAAATGGCGGATATACATATTTCTAAAAGGAAGGGAAAGGGAGAATTCAATATTACTTTGTTATAAAAGCTTTTCGAGCGACCGGCGACATGTACCCTGTCATTTTAATACCAAGTATTAATCTAAAAATCTAAAATATTATTTGACTTCTATTTATTTATTTATTCATTTATTTAAGGTCTTTATCGGCATCTAAACACAATTCCTAAATTAATAAAAGAATTTGATTTTCGGTTTAACTGTAGTTTATTTGTAAAAATTACAACGTTTCATTCTGTGGCCTTCTTTAGGTACATACAATTCAGCTAAGATTACAAAGGTTGCTACCTCTGTGACAATCTCATTTGAATTTGAGTTTAGTTGAGAAAAAACAAGATGGCTGCCGCATCTCGACATGGCATCTACATTGCATGAGCGATCGCAGCGCCCATACATACAATCTTACACAAAATTCAAATATTGTATTTTACTAGTACTAGTATTTTTTAAAAATACAATATATGAATTTCGTGTCTGGCAGTATAGAATGTATGTAGGGACGCTGCCATCGCTCAATGTAAATGGCGTGCATGTCGAGATGCGGCGGCCATCATGTTTTTTCTCAACTAATTCAAATGAGATTGTCACAGATGTAACAACCTTTGTAATCTTACAATTAGCTGAATAGTACCTAAAGAAGACCACAGAATGAGTGGCCGAAACGTTACAATTTTCACAAATAAACCACAGTTAAATCAAAATCTTTTATTAATGATAACACCTGTGAAAGCCTAAACTCCGTAATTCCTAAATTTTCTTTGTCTATAAGAGACAGTATTCTACCACGGCATTAAATCGATTTTTTTTTTTTTTTAATTTTTTTAGAACAACTCTGAAAAGTTTAAACATTTCTTCATATTAATATTTTATTATACTCAAATTTAAACTTAATTTAGAAAATTGTTGTCTTTTTAACATCTTTGATACGAAATATTATCTAGAATTTCTTCATACGTAATTTCGTAATTTTCCCTTAGATCCCAAGAAAACTTTCCCCCACCACCCTTCGTTTAATTAGCAAGTAATAAAGGAAAGAGACTTAACAAGGAAATGTGGGCCCAAAGGGAGTACTAATCTGAATTTAATTAGCGTTGGACTTCATCTGGTCTTGTTTAACTTAAGAAAAAAAAAAAAAACTATAGTAAATAAAAAGTTGAGTGTGTAGTTTGAGAGAATAGTTTCTGTGTAAAGATAACTATCGCGAAATTCCTCTGAAGAAGCTAACTAGTGATAAAATAAAATTTTAGCAATTAGAGATAGGGAAAAAAATTGTTTTTTATAGTTAAAACATATGGTCCAAACTCCAAAGAGAAAGTTTTATTAATTCATGAAAAGAGGATGATTCCATGACATTTTTAGTCATAAAAAAAGGGATAAAAAATAAACCACGTGTGTTGCAATAGGTCTTATGGAGATCAAATGAATGAGACAATTTAAATAAAACGAAAAAAATCGTAGGTTGTTAAATTATTTTATTAATTTCTTTTTTTTTTCTATTCCCATTAAAATTTAATTTTTTTTTTTTTTTTGAATATTCAAAGTTGGAATAGACTTTCTCACCAATAATAATATTTACCTAGGGAACTAATGTGCTTTATGAAAATTTTTTTGGCTGCTCCTGCTTACTTTCCTTTTGTATAAAACATCACACAAGTACTTCATTGGTTTATAGAATATAAAAATTTTCTTGATGGGTCTGTACGTTATAGCCTATATATAATTTCTCATTTATATAAATTTATTAAAGTTTCAAATAGAAATTAATTAATATTGTTAGGTGGATTACATACTGGCCACATCACATACCTTAGCCTCTTTGAGCTGCTACTAATATTTCTCTTATTTCGTTCAAATCTTAATATTATTATTAGGAGCCGACCGAATATTCGGTTTCGGTTACGGTTTCGGCCAGTTTCGGCCAAAAATCATGGTTTCGGCCGTAGTTTCGGTTTCGGCCAAAAGTGGCCGAACCTTTCGGCCGGCCGAAACCAGAGTCTGAAAAAATGGGATGAGACTCGCATGCAAAAAAAAAAATCTGGTGTGACTGGCGCACAGCACACAACTTTCTCTTACCTTCGGTAATCGAAAGTTGTGTTCTGTGCTTGTCACACCAGATTTTTTGTGTCGACATATATTTAGTTCCCGACAGTACGGAACATTTGAATTCAGATGTAAAATTTATAAGTATGGGAAAATATTTATATTTTGTTACCATGGCAACCATTTCTCCTATCTTTCCTATGAAACACAAGAGTAAAGTGGTCTTCAGAAGATTTCAATTGCAAAATGAGAATATACATTTTAAAGAGCATCTAAAAAATAATTGATTTTTGAATTTAAAAAAAAATCGTTGGAGCAAATTTTGAGAAAATCGAAAAAAACTGAAAAAGTACATCAGTAAAGTACTAGTACTCTTTGGCCGATTTTGATTAAAAGCTTATTTTTCCGGTCCCGGGAGATGTTTAACTTCAATATAAAATTTCAACCTCGTAGCTCAATTTCTTCATGCTTAAAATTGAACACACACACACACACACCCACACACAGACAGACCATCTCGCGAAAACCACTTTTTTGGATTCAGGGGACCTCAAAACGTGAAGATCCATCAAAATCTCGACATCGAATTTTTGACATGAATCCAATACTTTCTCTCTATATATATATTACATTTATACATAGGTAAGAGAAAGTAAAAAGGTCAAATAATTTTTTCTTGAGGGAGAAAAAAATTTTAGTCTCCCTAAAAAAAGGTAAAATGATTTTCACGGGAGGGAAAAAAATTCAAAAATATAATAAAAAAAAACTTTTTAAAAAAATGCTTTTATTTAAATTGAACTAAAAAGAGAGAAATAATTTAATTGTTCTTGTTAAAATTGTTTAATATTTATGACTTAAAATAAAAGCGTGGGCGCTCATTGATACTCGTAGCTTAAGGGAAGCCTCGGAATAACTTCGAAGCGCCCACGCTTTTATTTTAAGTCATAAATATTAAACAATTTTAACAAGAACAATTAAATTATTTCTCTCTTTTTAGTTCAATTTAAATAAAAGCATTTTTTAAAAAGTTTTTTTTTATTATATTTTTATTTCAAACTTTTTAGTCTTTTTTATTATAGATAGAGTATTAAATAAAAAAAGAAGGCAGGAAGCGGGAGGCATCAAATAAAGTACCACATTAGTTTGGACTATTTTGATAAAAAGCTTCAGACAATTGTTGTCATCAAAAATTAACCTTAAATATCAAATTACACAACTCTAGTTCACTGGGAAGTCTTCAAAATAGATTAATTCGTGTAGGGTTTCAAATAAAGTACCACATTAGTTTGGACTATTTTGATATAAATATCCACATCATTGTTCTCACCAAAAATGAGCCTTAAATATCAAATTTCACACCTCTAGCTCATCGGGAAGGCTTTTGAAAATAGATTTGTTTGCGTGAGGTTTCAAATAAAGTACCACATTAATTTGGCCTATTTTGGTGAAAAATTTTTTACAAGGGTGTCCCTAAAAATGAGCCTTAAATATCAAATTTCACACCTCTAGCTCATCGGGAAGTGCCTTAAGCAAAGACTCAAAGTTGGTGACCTTGAAAGAGTAAGTTAAATAAAAGCATTTAAAAAAAAAAAAAAGTAAAATGAAAAAAAATTTTTATAGGAAATACAAGTTTCGGTTTCGGTTACGGTTTCGGCCGAAACTAAGGTTGAGGCCGAATACGGTTCGGTTTCGGTTTCGGCTGAAAATCTTGTTTCGGTCGGACCCTAATTATTATCTACTATTCTCAGAAGATATTAAATAACAATATTGTTAAGCAATTATACAAAATTAGATATTTATATTTTCATGCCTAACCCGAGTCTAATTATAAGCCTAGTAAAATTAGAGTAAGCGATTATCAAGCCAAAACATAAATCGCGACTTCTCATATTCTTATTTAAATTTAAATTATTATTAGCCTAATCAAAAATTTATTTCTAAGTTTAATGAGAAAAATTCAATTTTATAAGCAAAAGCTTCAATCGGGCTCGTTGTTAATCGGCATTACTATTTAATAATAAAATTCTAAATCCAGTATCCTCGCCCCCGTTTGTCGAACACAGGATCTCTGACTAGTTCTACTTCCTTTGTACCACTGGATGCTCGCCCTCCTAGTTTTTTAACCATTAATCTCTTACCTCTATATATGTTTATATATAGAGAGAAAGTATTGGTTTCATGTCAAAAATTCGATGTCGAGATTTTAATGGATATACGTTTTGAGGTCCCCTGAATCCTAAAAAGTGGTTTTCGTGACCTGGTCTGTCTGTGTTCAATTTAAAGCTTGAAGGAATTGAGCTAGGAGGTTGAAATTTTATATTTAAATTAGGCACCCCTGAGGCGTGAAAATAAGCTTTTAATCAAAATCGGCCAAAAAGTACTAGTACTTTACCTTTTCAGTTTATTTAGATTTTCTCAAAATTCGCTCCAACGATTTTGTTTAAAATTCCAAAAATCAATTATTTTTTAGAGGCTCTTTAAAATGTATATTCTCATTTTGTCATTGAAATCTTCTGAAGACCACTTTACTCTTGTTCTCCATGGAAAAGACGGGAGAAATGGTGCCAGAGTAACAAAATATAAATATTTACACATGTTTATAAATTTTACATTTTGAATTCAGATATACCGTAAGTTACTGTCCGAAACTAAATATATAAAACTAATATATTTATATATTTCGACATTTATATATTTCGCATTTATATATTTCGACATTTATATATTTCGACACGAAAAATCTGGTGGGACAAGCACAGAACACAACTTTCGATTACCGAAATGAATTTTAAGCATGTCATTTTTTACTTCCGTAAAAAAATGTATTTTATTATCATTTCTATTCATTTATTTTTCGGTAGAAAATAATAAATAAAAGCCTTGTAATTAGATTTGACGTTATATATAGGGCACCGTTGAGAAATAAGAAGAATTCGTATCTCCGCTTTGATTGAGTTTATCTATTTCACATTTTCTGACATTTAAACATTATTAATGATTTCACTAATCTTGATAATTAAACTTCGTATTGCAGTTATCTCGAGCAAAACAAATCATATTTATATTTAAGATTCAGGCATAAATCAAGAGACCTATAAATCAAAACAAGCTCTAACGAAATTAGTCTCCCGTGCTATTTGTATTAATGATTATGCTTAAAAATTTAGCTGATTAGCAAATAAAATTTATTTTGGTAGAACAAAAAAAGAATAAAAATGAAAATGTTTTGTTATAAAAACGATTCACATTTTAATATATATTCAGGAGGGAGTGAAAATGCTGAATAATTAATGTTAGTATATTATTTTAAAAGAAAAGAAAAAAAACGCTTATTTCCCCTGTAAATATTTCATTATTTTATCATGAAATAATTGGCTATGAGTTGACTTACGATATTTTATAATTACTTTTTGAAGTTAATATTTTGCTTGATAACTTCTATAAGGGGTCCAAGAGTCCTAAGGCGGGTGGTGCAGCTAGTTATATATAATTTCGGAGTCTGTCACATTCTGTTTGACCAACTTCCAGCTGGAATTTCGAAATAAAATTTTGTCGTCTAAGGAGCCAATTGAATGGTCTCCAAAAGACCAAAGGCAGGTGACGCGAGTAGTCATATTTTAGACCTATAATTTAGCAAAAAAAATATTTAAATTTTACTTTAAAGGTAACTAATAATAATAATAATAATAACTAAAAGTAATTTAAAGCATTTTTTTTTTTTTGAAAATATATTTCTATATCTATCTACATATACAGTATGGTACTATATCAACATTTACGGTTATATATTAGATATATAAATCTTTCATCCCGTTTTTAGATAGCGTTTGAAAAATATAAAATTAACTTATGGGTCATTAGGTCAGAAAGTAATCAGAAAAAATTGTTCAACTATATTGTGTATAGAGAGAGAGAAAAAATAATACGATTAACGATAACAGCAGTATGAGGTAAAAATTATGGATATGTGACAGGGTCAATATTTCAGTCAAGAATAAAAAAAAAAAAAAAAAAAAACATATAAATCGTTACAAAATACATTATAGGATATTTAGTTTGTTTCTTTACAAGCCATTTGTTTCGAGTACCTACTTGGAAATACTTTATAATTGAGTCACGAGGAATAATTTAGTTCAAAGGCCAGGAATTATAGAAGAAGGGCAGGTATTATTTTTTAAACAGAATTCAAAATATACAAATCGATAAATTTAATAGCCATGATGATACATAATAGATTGGTGTGTGTTTTTATTTATTTAGACATACCTGTGTTTATATTTTTTTTTTTTCAAACATATTCAATATATAGTTTGATAAACCCGCCCGGGGCAGGGAGGGGCCTCCCTCCCTCCCTGCCCCGTGTCCCTGTCAGTGAGAAGTGATAGTGATATTCAACCGTTGAATATTTATTTAAATCGCTTGTAAATAGTTGTAATATTTAAGAAGCTGGTCTCCACGATATTCAGATATTATAATTTTTAAATTTATTTAAGGTCTTTTTCGGAATCTACCGCCATTTAGACCCCTTTATTTAAATCAATTAGCTATAAATAAATACGATACCTGGATCACTGTTTTTTTTTATTTATTTAAGGTCTGTTTTAGGCAACAAAGATCAGTCATTTAGACCCCGTCTCTATTTCAATTTAGTGATAGCCAATTAAATTGAAATAAATTTTTTTGTCGCATGAGATCGGATTCGAACCCGCGACTTTTGGTACAGAAGGCCAGCACGCTGGCCACTACACCAAGGCCCATCATGGCTCACTGTTGTTTTGTATAAGTTTAATCATACTCTCTGGGCGATCGATTTCGATTTGTCTACTATCATCAGGCCAGAGTTATTTAGTTGTTGTTTCTAGGGAGGTATCATTTTAACATGAGCGTTTTTTTATTATTCATTCTATTCCTATTTTTTTAAGCAACTAGCCTAGTGAGGATAGAAGCGATGAGTCTTGTCATGCGTTTGTTAATGTGAAATCCTGTTAAAGTGAATTGCTAATAAACATAACTTTGAATTTGAATTGAATATTTTTTTTTTACGCCCACCACTAAATTAAAAAATACAAAAAAAAATCTATCACGTCAAAAAGATACCGCTCTATAAACAACAACTAAATAATGCATAACTGATGATGGTAGACAAACCATCGCCTAGAAAGTGTCTATAAACTTATATTTGACACATCTATTTTAGTTCTAGTAGGAGTTTAACATCTCGCTTCCCCGTTTATGAAAATTGATTTAGATTACTGCCAATTTGGAGTAGAAGTACATGTTAAAATATATTTGAAAGGTGGAAAAAAAGGGTATATTTGTCTATGTTATGTTTTGTTTATTTTGATTATTTTTTTTTTTTTTTTTTTTTTTTTACTTTCTCGTATAGAGAAAGTTATGTAATCGTAAAAAAATTCGACTTCGAGATTTTGATGTTTCTCCACGTTTTAGACCTCCCTGAGTCCAAAAAACCATTTTTGGCATTATGTCTGTGTGTGTGTGTGTGTGTGTGTGTGTAAACACGATTGCTTAAAAACCAAAGCAGCTAGATCGATGAAACTTGGTATATGCTCCTTACACTAAAATTGTAGATTTCTATCAACTTTTGGAGTAAATACGTCACTTGGAAGTAGTACTTTACTTAAAAAGTTTTTTCCAAAATTTTGAAATTTTCAATTTTTTTGTTATATTATGATAAAATACTCTATTTTAAAAGTTTTTATTCTTTGACATTTTTTCGAAAACTGAATAGTTTTTGAAATAATCACAGAAGAAATAGAAAATTTTCGTTAATTTTGATAAAAAAATCAAAACAAAATCATACAGGTGTCATTAAAAAAGGGTATATATAAACAAATTCATTTGTTTCACAAATTCATTTGTTTCACAAATTCATTTGTTTCACAAATTCATTTGTTTCACAAATTCATTTGTTTATATTTACCCTTTTTTTAATGACACCTGTATGATTTTGTTTTGATTTTTTATCAAAATTAACGAAAATTTTCTATTTCTTCTGTGATTATTTCAAAAACTATTCAGTTTTCGAAAAAATGTCAAAGAATAAAAACTTTTTAAAATAGAGTATTTTATCATTGATTGATTTGATTGATTGATTAGTTGTTCTGGGGCTTCTCTTTGCACTGCGACCTTCTAGATCAGATCTATTGTGCTCCCGATCTAGGAATGGTTTGAATTCGGGTGATGTTTTACCCCTGAATTCCTATGTCCATCCCTCAGGCCCTAAATGCCTGGAATTGGAGGGGATGTGTACTCCCTTTTGCTCCAGCAGAGACGTTCGACTTTGGTTGAATTTTTTTTCGGCAAGTTGGGTTCGAACTCGAGTGACATTTTACCTCGAATTACTAAGCCTCAGCTTATCCGATAAGCCACGCTCGCCTCCAGTATTTTATCATAATATAACAAAGAAATTGAAAATTTCAAAATTTTGGAAAAAACTTTTTAAGTAAAGTACTACTTCCAAGTGACGTATTTACTCCAAAAGTTGATAGAAATCTACAATTTTAGTGTAAGGAACATATACCAAGTTTCATCGATCTAGCTGCTTTGGTTTTTAAGCAATCGTGTTAACACACACCCAGACGTAATTCCAAAAGAATATACGAGAAAGTCTCGGGGAAGTCATTCCCCATATTTTTTTAAAACATTCACACTTTTTTCTCATTCACACTCACACTCACACACACATTCACACAGTCTTTTCGGCAACTTAGGCCATTTAAGACTTTTAGACGATAACCGTTGTAAGTAATATATAAATTGTAGGTTCAGGCATTTCTAATTTTGATTATTTAAGCAGTCATTAAAGCGTTTCCCAACTCTCGGGCTTGGTGGCGTGCTTGTCTTGTATACCAAGGGTCGCGGGTTCGGATCCCAGGCAGGCCGATGATTTTATTTAAGCCATTTGGATATCAAATAACTTTTTGAACTGAAAAATTTGAATTAGGCCTACGCTTTTTCCCAGTTCAGGGCATAAGGAGAATGATATTTTTCAACAGAAAATACAAAAAACTGATTTTCGAAAAAAAAGTGGAGTTAGACACCTTACTAATTAGAACGTCGATATATTTTTATTTTTAGTTACTTTTAAAATTGTGTGGACGAATGTTTCCATTTTCTTTCCCACAGTTTTTATTACTGAGGAAGAAAAAAAGTATTTGTCAAAAAGAAATAAGCATAGCTACTTGGCCTTTTATTTATTTATTCTACTACATATTGATTCAGCTATCCACCTCGCTAACTAACATAATACACTGTCGGATATTTTTTTTTCATCTATCAATAAAAAAAAAAACATTTTAACATTTTATTTTTGCACTGATTAATATATTATTAAATATATCATGTTTGGAAAGTTCACAAATAAATTATTGAGAAAAAGAAAGAAAAAGAGAGAGAGAAACAAAAATCCTTTTCTAAAGAAAAGTTTGTGTCATTAAGCTTTAATGAAAGATTGATTTTATAGTCTTGAAAACAAATTTCAGCAGCTTCTTTCATTACACCCCTCTAATTAAGCATTATTGAGATTTAATTTGAGAAAAGGCTTAATATTTAAAGGAAAAACGGTCCAATTAAAACGACGATATAATTTATAGCAAACATCTTTCTTAATAAGCTCAGCGAATCGTAATTGAACAACGAACGACGAGAGGAAGAAAATATAATAAATAACTCGAGAGCCTTAGGTTAGTTTATTTAATTTAACTTCAAACAACCCCCTTCTCTCCAGTCTTACACCCTTTTGGGGTGAGTTGAATTGAATCTTGGTAAAGTTTTCCATCCCCCATTTGCCTCCTTTTCCACTTCCACGCAAACCGTACCACTCTCAAGTCCCTGAGCCGCAGACAAGAGACGCAGATTAAAAATCGTAATTTATTGAGCTTTATTGATTTAAGAAGAGATTTTGGGTCAGTATTTATTTTCGTAAAAAAAAAATCCTTAAATTAGAAATTTATCTAGTTAAAAGAAAAGGAAATTAACATATATATATATAAAGAGAGATGTTATATATGTATATATAAACTATTTTAGAGAGGGGGTAATCACAACGCCCCCCCCCCCCCAACAAAAAAATCAACTTCCATTATTATCTGAATTTAATATACAAAGTAAAAAATATTTTTCATACCTCTCGTCATCAATAATATGAGAGAAAAAAATAAATTTAATAGATAGATCGTTTCAATCCCCAGCTGGGTTTTTCATAATTGTCCCCATTAAAAATAAATAAATACATATTCAAATACGGTTCAAATAAAATGGAAAATATTGATATAATTGTCCCCTTATTCAAGTACAAAAAATAGTACTAAAGTAGACCTATTAAAAAATATTATTTTAATTTCCTTCTCATTTCTTTTAGGGGCGAGTCTCAAAAAACCATTATTAGGCGATTCAGAAGCTGATTACTCTAGGGGGCAAGAGATGCCGTTAGTTCTGCCTGAAACACGGATTTTAGTCCATTTCATTTGAAAGGTTCCAGCAAATTAATTAAAGGCAAAAAATTATTTTTTAACACAATGATTACTAATTTAATTATCTAAAAGATATAGACCGATTTTTTTTTAATTGGCCTATCTTTTATTTAATGTGATTAAACTAAAGGTGGAATTCCGAGCAACGCGACAGAGCGGCAGCGTCAATAGCGTCACTGCTGCCGCGACAGTGTCGCGGCGGTTGTGTCGCGCTTGTGACTTCCGATGTCGACGTCAGTAAACAAACGCGACCTATTGTCCTAACCTAAAAAATTTTAATTCTGAACGCCGCCATTTTTTTTTTGTTATGAAAAAGCTCCGCGGCAGCGACCGATCGAGAGCAAACGAGGCAGGGTTGCTGCCGCTAGAGCGGCAATGACGTCACGGCAGTGCCGCGGCGTCTGTGTCGCAACACTCGATTAGCCTTTCATTTATTTACACATGACATGTACTGTAGCTCTGCAGCCGATAATAAAAAATAGATTGAATTGTTATTGGGGTTATTGTCGCCACGACAGAGGGCAGGTCAATAGTCACTTAGGTGACACTGCGTGACTCATTGCGCTCTGGGGCAGGACACTGCCCGTTGTTCTCGATCGGCGCTGCCGGAGGTTTCATAACAAAACAATAAACAAAATGGCGGACTTCAACGAAAATGAAGATGAAATATTGATAGGATTAACATTTTTAGGTAGGACAATAGGTCGCGTTTGTTTACTGACGCGACATCGGAACACAAGCGCGACACTGTCGGGCTGCAGTGACGCTATTACCTGCCGCTCTGTCGCGTTGCTCGGAATTCCACCTTTAAAAAAAAAAAAATTTCCGAAAATCAAAAAAAGAGGGCATCGTTCCTGGCCTGTTGTAAAATGGTAGAACACTAACCGCTTGCAAGAGGTCAGAGGTTCCCTTGAAATATTTCTAAATTACTTTGAATACTAATTAAATAAGAAAAATGAAAACAGGCCTCAGATGACGAAAACGACCTTAAATGAATATAAAAAATAATAAAAAATAGATTGAATTGCTATTGGGGGGTTATCTTCAAAAAAATGAAAATTATAAATAGCCTATATACAGTTTACTTGCTTTGAATATTATTTATTTATTTACATATATTCAGCGCATTGTATTGGATATTAGATAAAAATAAATAATAATTCAACAAGGATACAGCATATAAATCGACAAAAACAAATTGATCTCAAACAAAAAGTAAAGTAAATCAAAAAATTTAATATCACAAAATATATTTGTCATTCTTTTATGTATTTCAAAAAAATGGATAAAACCTGCTAGTTCAGCAAATCTTTAACATTTTTTAGAAATAATCTTTTAAAAAGACAGGTGAAGTCAATGAAACCAATTTGCTTACGTAGTCAGTATGTTATCTAGAAAACTATTCCAGAGCAAGTAATCGAAAAATCTCTTAAACCAAAGAAATGAAGGGGATAAATATGAAAAGTATACAAATGTCTACTTCTATCAATAAAAAATATAGAATTCTAAGATTAGGAAGATCATTTGATTTGAGAAGGGGAGAGCGAGTCTTCGGATCAACAAGATCCTCCTTGATCTTGATTATCAAGTTTCGGATATTTTTATTTATTATATTTATTTGTGTAAAACTGATATTTTTTTAATGTAATTGGGCCCTAAAATTGAGATTGTTTCACCCCTTAAAATCATGAAAAATTAAAATATCTTCTAAACTTCTAACTTCAACGAAATGGATTTATTTTGAAAGTGGTGTAAGTCCATTTTCTATTGTTTCGAGGAAATGAAAGGTTAACATATCTGTTTATTAAAAAATCTATTTACCGACCAATTTTCAATTGTACAAAACATGGGAATTTTTTAAGAAATTTACCACTAGCTAGTTATACATAGATTAAATTTAAATTAATTTAAGCATAAATTATGTGATATCTCATTTTTTAAGAAAATGGACTTACACCACTTTCAAAATAAACGGTTCAAATAATATCTATATAATAAATTGCTCTTTTGTTAATTGTGAACAACTTTTGTTTGAAGAGATTTTTTATATCTCATACTGATTCTTATCAGTGGCAAAAATGGCTGGAGGTCTTATTGCCAACAATATTTTAAAATAAAAAAATAATACTCTTAATTTAATTTAAATACTGCTCTTTCTTTATTAGGCCTTATTACGGGAAGCAATATTTTTTAAATCAGACTTTTTGCGGGACATGTCGGTATTGCTCTCGGCCGCTCAATTTTAAGTAAAATTATTGTGAGAGCGAAAGGATACTCTCGCCCCCTCCCCCTCCCCCTCTCCCCCGACTCCCACATGCCTAAGCACTAATTAAATAAAAATTTGAGTAATTTCTTTATGAAGAGAGATATAAAAAAAAATCGGAAAATAAATTCTTGCTTTTTTGGTAGCAAAAAGTTAGTAATTAAAAGCCATACATGTAAATGTCCATATTTAATTGAAAATGTATGGTTTCAAATTTAATTATAAATAGAAATCGAAACAAATTTAATTTGATTCATTATTTATTAAATAAATATTTGCCAAACCCATAGTTAGTTTAAATAAATTTTTGATTACGAAATTACTTTTCGTGTTGAGATTTAATCCTCTATTAAGGTGAATTTAAAAATTAGCTTCGATAAATAAATAAATAAATAAATAGACGGTTGGTCTTTTTGCCTTTTAATGGGTGGCCGAAATGTGACTGGGAACACGATAGAAAATAATTTACACCATAAAC
Organism: Euborellia annulipes; assembly: GCA_023213315.1. Taxonomy (NCBI): domain Eukaryota; kingdom Metazoa; phylum Arthropoda; class Insecta; order Dermaptera; family Anisolabididae; genus Euborellia; species Euborellia annulipes. The sequence continues at coordinate 23,789 of JAKCPI010031621.1, forward strand.
ACGATTCCAATTGGCCTCTGTGAAATATTCAACCATTGCCAAAGCAGCAGCCACTTTGCGACCACATTTTGTAAATATATTCATTCCGGCTAAATCACGTTTGCAAATTTGTACTTATCACAACAAATTTATACAAGCAGATGTCTCTTTCTCTCATTCCGATCCATTTTAGCATAATATTTACAATTTTCAATCAAGATGATTTTTTTTAATAAAAGAAAATCATTTTTATTATATAGCCTAGTCTATAATAATATTGTTTTGATGAATTCACCCTCAAGGGATGATATTGTTTTTATTACAAATTTACGATCATCTTTTTCAATTAAATAATTTTATTAATATTCTCTTATACATCTGTTTTTCGATTAACTTTTAGATTTTTTTTTTTTTTTTGAAAATAGAAAAAAATTAATTTAAATAAAAAAAAAAAAAAATTGGAAAATAATTAAATTTAAAATATTGATTTTATATTAGAATTTTATGCAACACTTGTGCACATTTTTTTATTTTTTATTTCCGACAGTATATTACTAAACAACGAGGGAGTGGGCGAGAGAGTACGATATTAAAAAATGAAGTTTCCGTTACAAATATATTTTGTTTACGTTGTCGGTCAATGTTCAATAAACAATTATTTCATTTTACATTGCTATTAAAAAAAAAATTTCATTCAGCCAACAGTAAAAAAAAAAAAAATGATTATTCAATAATAAAAAAGACTAATTAATTAAGAAAAAGATTAAAATCAATGTTTTATTAAAAAAAAAAAAAATAAGAACGTAATTTTATAAAATACTAGCTGCAGCTTGACTTCGGCAACCCTACCACGCTTGCTAGGCCCTGGCGGGCGGCGTCTAGGGATATGACTAAGAGTTGTCCAGATAAATGTATTTTAAGGAATGGAACAGCAACTTTTCTTCAAATTAAATGTATTTTAATTAATTTTGCATCAAAATATGAAATAAAAATCTTATTTTAAATAAAGAGCGTTCCTGGAGATTCTGAAAATGTACATATTTAATAAATAATTATTAATTTTCGATATATGTTAAAATTAAATAGTTATTCTGTAGATAAACTTTCTGAGGCGTGGAATATCATTTTTCAATTATTTATAAGTCCGATGATATCGTTAAAAGTCTTATATGGCCTAAGTTGCCGAACACCAAGACTGTGAGAGTGTGTGAGTGTGAATGGGAAAAAAGTGTGTGTTAAAAAAAATATATTTATACTTTAAGAAAATAAAGGATAATTTTTTTGGGGAGGGGGGCTCCCCCACTGGACCCCCTCAGCTGAGAAATACTTAAAAAAAAAAAATATTTGTTTTATAATACAGTAGAGCAGAGTTTTCCAAACTGTGAGGCGCGCCTCCCTAGGGAGGCGCGGACTAGTCTAAGGGGAGGCGCGAATATTGGCCACCAAGAAAAATTTTCCAAATGATTGCTAGTTTTATAAATAAAATAATAAAATTTAGAAGATTCTGGGACGCAGGTTTAAATAAAAAAAAATATTTTTATAGAAATTTATATTTTTTAGCATTAAAAATTTTTTTTTTTTGATTTTGTATTATTTTATTAAATGTGTGTGGGTGGGGGATAATACGATTAAATATTTTTAAGGGAGGTTAAAGTTTGGAAACCACTGGCCTAAAGTAAGACTCATTCTAGAAAATTATATTATGTGTAAAACCCAAAGGCGGATCCAGGGAAGTTTTTCAGGGTTTTAATTTTTTTCTGACTAGACGCGAAGCTCGCCGGCGATAGCATTGTTAATTATTTTATTTATTAAGATTGGATTAAGGGTAAAAAAATTGAAAAAAATGTTTTTTAAATTTATTTTAGCTAAATCGAAGCCAGAATAGAAAACTTTCAAAAAATAGCGTTTATTATTATTTTGATTAGGGGGGATGAAGGGTTGTTTATTTAAGAAAGGCATTGGAATATTCCAAATCACTTGTTGACATTTTTTTCCAGCTCTAAATATAGTTAGATTAGAGCAAAAGGTATTTTTTTACTTTTAATAAAAAGGGAATTGTTATTTTCATCTGTTTTATTCCTATACAAACAGAGAGAGACGAATCTCTCTTTCAGTCGAGTCGAGGGTGTGGCCAGGCGGCAGGCGCGCCGAGCTGTTCTGTTTTTTAGTTTAAAGTGAATCAAAGTGAATAATTAATATAGTGTAACCCTCCCTGACCTCACCGTCAACCAGCACACCCTCTTGAGAGTCTTATTAAAGGTAATTATTATGAATTTTATCGTTGAAAAAAAAAATGATAGAAACAAATAATTTGACTGCGAAAACGATTCTTTTAAATATTAAATTAAATATTTTGTATTTCACTAAGGGTAGAGGGAGAATATAAGCTGTTGAAAGGGGGAGGGGGGGGGTGTAAATGTCATTGAGAAAAAATTAGTTTTTATTTTTTATCTTTTTTTTTTTTTAAACACTCACACTTTTTTCTCATTCACACTCAACACTCACACACACATTCACACAGTCTTTTCGGCAGCTCAGGCCATATAAGACTTTATACGATAACCGTTATTAATTAATAATATACAGGGGGAACAGGCATTTCTACTTAAACCATTTGATATCCATTTCGGACTGCCAGGGATCCGAACCCTCGACGTTCGGTATAGAAGGTAGGCACGCTACCAACTACGCCTAGCCTGACGGCATTTTTTTATATTTTCTTAAGTCACCATTATATTCTTCCTATATGACCTATATTTTTGTTAATAAAATTTCCTTAATATACTTTTACACAGGGGTGGATTAAGGGTTGAAAATTAAGATAAAATAATTTCAAAATAAAATAAAAATTAAAATAATTTTTATTTATAAATGTATTCAAATTATTTTGAGAGTAATTTCGCGATGAAGGCTCGCATTTCCTTTATGAAGGCATTAACCAGGGGGGCTAATGCTCCATCACCTATAATCCACAAAGATATTAATGTTTTTTAATACTATTACTAAAAAATAAGTGCATTCCGTTTGAGTTAAATTATTTATATTCAATATTTAGCAAATAGTATAGTAGGATAGAAACATTTTAATGTCATCTTAAAATTTCTTATTACTGGGCCGGAATTAATTTTTGAAGATTTCGAAACTCTTAAACAGATAATAATAACACTGGGTAACTTAGGAGCCCATCGAATCCCTTGCAGAATTTTGTAGGGATTTTTTCATTAGGTAGAAAAGTAAGATATGATTAGTCCACTTAGAATTTTACTGGGGTGAGCTACCGCATCTTTTTGTATTATAGAACTAATCTCAATTAGGATTTGAATTTTTACTTTCTCTTACCTATATGTATAAGTTAATATACATATAGATAGAGAGAAAGTATTCGATGACATATATATATAGGGAGAAAGTATTCGATGTCGAGACTTTGATGGATATACACGTTTTGAGGTCCCCTGAATTCAAAAAAGTTCTTTTCGCGACAAGGTGTGTCTGTGTGTCTGTCTGGGTTCAATTTAAAGCATCAAGGAATTGAGCTAGGAGGTTGAAATTTTATATTTAAGTTAGGCACCCCCTAGGGCGGGAAAATTGCTAGTTTTAATATAAATAAGAATAAACAAAAAAAAAAAATATTTTTATATAAATTTATATTTTTTAGCATTAAAAATTTTTGTTTTTGTATTATTTTATAAAATGGGAGGGGGGAGGCGTCATAAGATTAATCATTTCTAAGGGAGGCGTGATAACATAAAGTTTGGAAACCACTGCAGTAGAGCCTTACTAATCCGGAGTAAACCTGTCCTATGCCAGATTCTGAAAATGCCGGATTACCGGAAACATTTAAAAGAATGCAAAATTTAATATTTATCTCTTGGAAAAATCTGTAGCGACATTTTGTTTTCTTAAATTACTCCTATTTTCTGCAATATCCCGAAAAGTAGTTTTCAACAAGCCGGATTAGCCGGTATGCTGGAGTATCGATGACCGAATAACCAAGACTCTACTGTAATTTTATAATTTTAGCTATATGTTATAATGATCAAAGCCAAAATCAAACAGTTTTCTTCTATTTACGGCTTAATGGGTTGTCTGAGATTTTTTTAAATATTTTTTTCGGATTCAGCAGCCTCCAATACATAAATAATAGTAATAAAATAATTTTGGCTACTTTTTTTCAATTCGGACCACTGTGCCTGTGTGGCGGGAATGATACACTCTTGCCTTATACAACCTTTTCGCCCTTTCGCGGCGTTGAAAAAACCCCTTACCCGCGAAATTTCGCGTTCTGTGTGTTTGGGGTTTTATTCCATCTGTTTTTTTATTTATTTATTCAAAATTTTTATTATCAAATATTTCAAAAGTAAAAAAAATCCACTTCGGAGAATTTTCAATTAAAAACCAATTATCACATTTGATTAATAATATAAAAACATAATTGAAGTGATTGTGAGTTTTTATCAATATAGCTCTAATAATCGCCTCTCATAGTTTGTTATATTTTAATTGGTTAATTTTTCTGGGTGAATCATTGAAATCTCTCGAGAGACACTTTTTCAGTTCATCATCATTGAATTACGTATTGTAATTATAAAGAGGGCAGGATTAATTTTGTGGGCTATTTGGAAAAGAAATTTTTAAATTTATTATTATTTATTTAAAGTTAAAATTTTTTTATTTATCTTAATATAATCATCTAAATTAGGAAGGAAGTAAAGTGTTTACGATTGTGAGTGGCAAAGTCACTTAGGGCGGTGGCCATTAAATTTTTTCTAAAGAGGAAAAGTAAAGTAAATAGCTTCAATTTAGGCTTAAAAGGACCCTCAATTCTAAGAGAATATTATTCATTTCTAGTTAGAAATTCCGGCCGCGAATTGGCTAAGTAGGCCTAAGAATTAAGAAACTGTTTTGCGAAAATTAAATTAAATTAGAAGTTTTATATTTGTTATTCTTATACGGCTAATGTTAAAAATTGAAGCTGCTTCTAAAGAAAAGAAATCTATCTAACCAAGTCAGGGTTTCGAGTCGTGGATGTTCGATATTAGATGAAATGATATGGATTGTGTACTGGAATACAAACTTCGAAATAATGAGAGAGATTGTAATTGTGATTTAAATTTAATAATGTTGTATGAAATTACCGGTCTCAAAAAGGACTCTATGTCCTTATTAAATAAATTTATTATTATTATTATTATTATTATGAATCCAACCAAACTCTCGGCGTCGTATTCATTAAGATTTCCTAAATAAAACCCGATGATGTGATCGCCAAATCCTAAGTTAAATTAGCAAGATCTTATTAATCTATTAGGGGGGGGGGGGGGGGGGGGGAATGGGGAAGGGGGGGCCGATATAGCGTATATCTATTAATATATTAAAAAATTCTCTTAAATTGGAGAAATATTTATTAACAGCACCTTAAATTATTTGAGGAAAAAAAGTGCTTAAAAAAAAAATGTAGAAAATAATTTGAAAAATTTTAATTAATTAAAAAGATGAAGGAAAAAAATTATCCTAATTTTAGGAAAATAACGAAGATAAAAGTTTGAATAATTAAAAGGTTTTTGAAATTACTGCGCATGAGTGTATGTTGTTATAATTGGGATAAATTTAATTATAAGAACATTTTAAAATACTCGTATATTGGCTATATCTTTCTTTAATGATAAAAAAGGCCTATCAATTTAACTTAAAATTATAAACAAAAAAAAAAAAAAATTAAAAAACAAAAAATTCGATTCCCGGGGGCCTTGGGGTGTTTGACCTCGCCAACAAAGAACGCTCACACACTTGTTAAATTACTTTTTGACTTATTAAAAAATAATAATTCTTCACAATTCGTCGACATCGTCTAAATTGATGATAGAAGTATTTTATTTTTTAAGGGTTAGTTAGGGGGGTGGAAATGTTTATGAAACAACTAGGAAGATTTTAAATCACCTGTTAATGTTTTTTTCCATCTCAAAAGAATGTTAAATTAGAAGATAAGTATTTTTTTTATATTTTTTTTTAAATGGGATTTCTTATTATGATCCTTTTATAAAGAGAGCTCAAAAAACACAAAGGCTCTCTCAGTCGAGTGCTAGACGGGCCAAAAGTCGCATGTCTTGGTTTTTCAATAATGTGATTATTTTAAAGTGAATAATAATACAACTCACCCCACATGGGCAGTCAACCCTCCCCTTTTTGAGCGTATTATTGAAGGTAATTAATTTCATCTATTTTTACTTTCTCTTACCTCTATATATATGTTAATATATAGAGAGAGAAAGTATTGGATCATGTCAAAAATTCGATGTCGAGATTTTGATGGATATACACGTTTTGAGGTCCCCTGAATGGTCTGTCTGTGTGTCTGGGTTCAATTTAAAGCATGAAGGAATTGAGTAAATTGAGCTAGGAGGTTGGAATTTTATATTCAAGTAATGCACCCCCCTAGAGGATCCAATGAAGTACAAGAGTAAAGTGTACTTCAAAACACTTTTAGGGCAAAATGAGATTATAAATTTTAAAGAGTATGTAAAAAATAATTTATTTTTGAATTTTAAGTAATTTTGGTGGAGCGAATTTTGAGAAAAAAAATAAAAAAAAAAAAAACTAAAAAAGTACATCAGTAAAGTACTTGTATTTCTTAACCGATTTTGTTCAAAAGCTTATTTTGAGTATCTGGGGAGGGTACCTAACTTAAATAAAAAATTTTAATCCAGTAGCTCAATTCCTTCATGCTAAAAATCGTTGCACACAGACACACAGACATACTTTTTTGGACTCAGGGGACCTCAAAACATTAATATCCATCAAAATCTCAACATCAAATTTATGACATGATCGCAATACTTTCTATCTCTATATATATTTCATATATAGAATAAGAAAAAGTAAAAATTCTATTTCTACAAGTTGATTAACTCCTTCGTTCATTCTCAATTATATTAAAACAGTGATTATTATATTTTGTTTGAAATATTTGCAAGTATTCCATTTGTATTATAATGTTTATTTAGCTACAATCAAATATTTATTTAGTTATAATAAAGTAATTGTATTTTGTTTCTGTATATAATATGCATATATACATCTTTATATAAACATTAAATTATTTATTAGCATTGACTAAATTAAATTATTTATTATTCTCTCTGTGGAAAGACAAGTCAATAAAGGGATTAAGAATAGCACTGTCACTTGATGGTTACGTTATTTTTTCTAGTATAAAACTTTTTATCTTGCCAAAGAAACGTGTAGCTGATTGATCTCAACCATTTCTCCCTCTCTTCTAGTAGTAAAAAGTGAAATAAATACAATCCGGCTATTCTTGTTCTATTTTATTTTCTTGCAAATATATAGTGAGGCAGTAAATAAACCCTCAAGAATCGCAGGTGCTGGGGGCTTAAATGTGTGCAAGCAATCAAGCGAATGCAGCCATTAGAAGGCTTTTATTGAGGTGTCCAAAATAATAGAGCAACTTGGCTTTGGCAGGGTTAACGACTTCCGGGCTTTTAGAGCAGTCATTCATCATCCGGTGCTGATTTAATTTTCAATTGAGATATACTTAGGTTGGTAATATTAAGACTTAAATGTAAATAATCTGTCTTGATAATCAAATAAGAAAAGCAATGAAATCTGTTAGCCCAAGAAATTTGGAAGAGAATAAATAGATCTGTTTTATATATTAATATATGAATGTACAAATAGAATTCATAATTAATACATTATTCCAGAAAGTGGGTTAGAAATCTTTTTCATTTTAAATAAGAATAAATAAAAAAAAAAAAATCTCAATGAAATTTTTTAATTTAGAAAAAAAATACAGGCCACTGGGCATTTGTTCACTTGCCCTTACGCCAGACGACAACCCTTTCTCATATCCAGGGTGTCTCAGGCAATATTCGCATTTCACTGGATTTCAAAAGAAAATCAGCTATTAAAAAAAAGGGGACCCTATTCTCTTTTTTCCATGAAAAAGAACATAAATGGAAAAGGAAGAACGAATAATCAAAGATAAAATTTTTTGATATTAAAAAAAAACTTATTTTTCATATAGATCATTTATGCTATGTCCTTTATCGGGTCAATAAAGTACCACAAATTAGAAATAAACCACATTCTTTTTTTAAACTTTTCAGCATATTAGGCCATTTAGACTTTCAACGATACTTATTACATATTAATTACGATATATATTGGCATCTAGGCATATTTATTTATATCATTTGATAACCAAATGATTTAAATAAATTCATCAGACTGCCTGGGGTTCAAACCCACTCCCCTTGGCTTTTAGATTATCAATATTGATATCTGTCATCATTTCTAACTTTTCTAACTTCATATACATTTGAGGATCCGCCATATTCCTTAAACTGATGAGCTTTCGACACCTCCCGAAAAATTCTATTACGCCTCTGATATAAAATCAATATTTAGATAACATACATTTATTTATTAAAATATATATTTTGGCCCAAAAATTAAGATTTAAGGCAAAGAAAAAAAATATATTATTTTTTTTTTCACTCTGCGTTTATTGATGGCTACCGGTGAACGTTCCACACGCTTGTTTTTCGGGACCTCCCATTAACCTGCGTTTTTGCAACGCTTAGCAGCAACTAAGTATATAACAAAATTGAAGTGTTAACCTAACACAACTAAAAAAATTTATTACTCATGATTATTTAAAGAATTGGAGTTTGATTCAAAACAGCACTAGAACTATAAAGTGATGGTCACTCACATTCAAAAGATACTAGCTAATATCAACAATAAATTTTATATGCTTGTCTCGTGGCAAAGCACATGATTCAATGACTGATGATGGGTCATTAAAGATTACACGAAGCGCCTCATTAATCATTTAAGCTTCCAGAGGCTTTCATTATTGAGTTATATAGAACATATTTGATTTAAAATAAAGATTATTATTTTGCTGATCTTAATTAAATAACAACATTGAAATGTTATTTTATATCAAGAAAAAAAATCCTTGCATTTAATTAAAAATTTTTGTGCATTTTTTCTCAGGCTGATACACATAAAATGATTGACCCACCTATAATAAATTTAAAATAATTCAATTCATTAGCGATATCTTTTTTTTTTATTTCCATTTTTAATTAAAATTACAATTTAATTTTTTTTTTTTTTTTGTTATCAATTATGTTATGAATTTAATATACAATGAATATAAATTATTCCCCTGATAATTTTATTTTTGAAGGTTTGTTTTAATAATAACGAGATTAAAGATAAATTAATTTTTTAAAAATTGATGAATCCCATACTTTCTCTCTCAATATATTAACATATATAGAGGTAAAAGAAAGTAAAAAAAAGTACTTCTTGTGCTAATTAAGTAAGAATTACCGTTCTCATTTGATTTGTTTTATTTTCTCGCAAACAAACTACCTAAATGGAATTGGAAATTGTCCTCAAAGTAAATTCCAAATCGCCAGAGGCAGTCAATTAATAGAGAATCCGAATTTCTAATAAGATTCCTTTTAAGATAAGATAATTAAACAATTTCAATGAGATAATTTCATTTCGGAATTTCAACATTGTTATTTGTTATTTTATAATAACATAAAAAAATAATAGCGATACTCTTTATATTATAATATCAGGAGTCATAAACACCGAGTGATTGCCTGGACCTTATACGGCCTGAATATAAAATCACCATGTCTATTATATTTCCTCACGCATCTTGATATTAATAAATTCATGCCTTTACTGAAATTATACACCTTTAGCTATTTAAATTTAAATATTTATTTTTTATCGAATCGAGTTTATTGTTGGTTTATTTCACTATTACTTTTGTTGTTATATTTTACACAAAAAGCGCTTTTTAAAAAATGACTAGTGAAAAAAATCAAATTCTCGTGGATCGTGTACACTTTTCTTGATAAAATCATACTGTCAGTGTGATTAATTAAACGAAATAAAAAAAAAATAGGTAATGTAACTTCAAAACTTTTCCGGCCTTATTAATTAGAGCTAAATACTGAATAAACAATTTTTTTTTTTTTACTTATTCATTACATTAAAAAAATTTTAAGAGATTGACGAAATAGTACACAAATTTCTCATATCAAATTTAAATTGACAACTGACACTTGTTTAAATATTAAAATTAATCAGGCATGTGTTTATTAAAGCTTTTGTGGTTTGACTTATTATTATTAGGGGAATTTTTACCACATTTTTTGTATTAATTATTTAAAAAAAAATATAAATACTGTACAACGCTTTGACTGCTTATTCTGCAGTTGCTATCAAGGTAAAGGGGGTAATTACCCCCCCCCCCCCCCGAGATTTAAAAAAAAAAATATTTTTAATGTAAAATTTTAAAAATTAACACTTAAAAATTTGATTTGTATTTATATTCTGACAAACAAGTACAGATTGCGCCTTTAAATTACCAGATTAAGAAAAAATTGTGTGCTGTGCGACGTGCGACCCCCCCCCCCCCCGAGAAACACCTCTGGATCCGCCCTTGGCTCCTACTCAGGTGAACTGAGCTGAACTGAACTGAACAGTTCACTTGAGCCGGAGCAATTGCACAGAACATGATAACGGCTGCAGAATAAGCAGTCAAAACGTTGTACAGTATTTATTTTTTTAAATAAATAATTAATACAAAATGTGGTCTATAATTAAAAATTAATTAATTAAAATTAAAAATTCCCCTAGTAATTAATCAGGTAAATTAAAAAAAAAATAAATAAATAAAAAAACAGGGATATATGTTTCAGTTTATTAGTGCGCATTTTGAAACTAACAAGTAGCCTATGTCATCTACAGAAATCCGCCTAATACAAAACTAGTTAAAGAATTCTGAATTCAATTTACCTGATTAAATTCATATTTAAAAAATTACGGGCTTTGTTATCATACTAGATTTTTCTAGATAATATATTTTCTTCCACTCATTAAATGAAATTTGCTCCAGACCTGGAAACAAGAAAGCAGAGCAATAAATATTTACCTCTCTCTTAAGATCACTATCAATTTGCCAAGTTTCGTCTTTTTCTGAAGAGGGGTTACTGAGATATAAGCATCTTCTTTTCCTTTAATCTCATTTATTTTTACTTTTTTACCCTTGTTCTTCCTGGTTGCATGTGAAACATAGGACATTTGACCTCGTCTTCATTCATAAAAAAAAAAATAACAAAATTAAAAGGCACACATACATTAAGATTTCTTGAGTCTTTATAACCTGAAACTTAAATATATAAATTTTTTTTTAATTTGGTGTTCTGAGAAATATTAGCTTATGAACTCTCCATATTAATTAATTAATATTTTTTATTTTCCTTTTTTCAGGTGGTTGTTCTGGAGATGAATCGGCTTGGGATGATGGTAGATCTGTCACATGTCTCTGTACCAACTATGTTGGACGCATTGCGTGTCTCCAGGGCTCCAGTTATCTTCTCACACTCGAGCGCTCACGCCCTATGCAACTCTTCTAGGAATGTTCCTGACCACGTACTCAAACTCCTTGTAAGTCTCTCTGCAACCTTTTACTGTTCGGCTTTCATTCAGCTCGTAAATTATAGACATCCTATAAAACGTTGACACCAACCATAGAGCTTGTCTTTTATTTTTATTTATTTACTTTAATTTAAAAGGATTATTTACCTTTTTTGAAAATTACGTATCACTCATCGCGGCGGGTTAGTAGCACTATTTCTTACTCTATCCAATTATTTCCTTCTCTAATTGATATTTCATTATTAACATTTGATTTTAATTAATACTCGTTTCGCTATGAACTTTTCCTTCTCGTTCCAAGAGCCAATATAGATGAATGTAAAAAAAAAAATTATAATTTTTAAGTAAAATTAGAAGTCAAGTTATTATTTTTTTATGACTTCATAGCAAGCAAAGATAACCAGTAGTTTTGGTTGCCTATCTATAGGGGCACTTAGATTTTTTTTTTGTTTTATCTTCCAGATTAATTAAATTTGATATTATTAAAGCACTAAACCATTTGCATACCATCTGTAATTTCACCACGAACCATCTATGCCTAAAACAAATTGAAATTTCAATCACCTGTATTGAAAATTTTTCTCACCCTTTATACATTTCATCACTGAATTTATTAAAAAAAAAAAAAAAAAAAAAAAAACACGTTATCATTTTACAACATATGAAATTTAAATTTATTCAAAATATTTATTAATAGTAATAATCGGCAGGAGACAATCTGGACGTATATTAGCTCCGTCATTGATTCAATTATTTCCACACCATTCAGGCCAAACGATACACGTTGAATCACCAGCCGGCGCATTTCTCACCAGTTTTTAAACGTTTTTGAACAAATTCGAATGTAAATGATTCCCCGGACGAGAGTCGTTGACTTTTCATGTTTCAAATTAATCTAATGAGTTAATTATTAAACACAAAACCAAAACCATTTGTTTGCCAATATTCACCAAAACGAACAATTCAATTTATATAAATAGGGCGGATCCACTCTCCCGGCTTGCATCTATCGATATTTGTTTGTTCCGATACAAATCTCTTTTAATTAAAGCCGATCGGTCAATTCGAAATACTAATACTGTTGAATAGGTTTGCACTCTTTATAAAATGCAAATAAGATTAAAACTAAATAACTAGAATATACATGTTATCAACCAAGCTTTGTTTTTATTATATCCGTCTAAAATAATTTTCTGATATTTCTAGTAGATATTTTATTTCCGACAAACAATAACATAATTTATTTTCGAAATAATATTTAATATTTATATTATTAAGATAGAACGCTTTTGTATATTCTATTAATAATAACAGAAATAATTGACTCCAATGACGAGGCTCAAATTGATAACTTTTGGGTGCTTAATAAAATTCAAATTTATTTTTATTCATCTTCAGTCAAAAATTTTTTTTGTAACAAAGGTGGTCATGAAATAGTACATATAATTAAGGTAAAGGCACCAGTAATGGACCATGCACCAGTAATGGACCTTTTGGCAGAGATTTTGATAAAATAAGGATTAGGTATTTTTTGCAGCGTTGATTTTTATGTATATTCAAGTTAAGTTATCTGGCTTCTTGTTCTTGCAGTTTGCGCATGCTCGCTTCATCACTTTATCATTTTATCGCATTTTATGTCCAGCGTTTTGCAAGACATACTATACATTGCTCTTTCCTAGTCATTTTGGTTAAGGATCGCTGGCTGTCTATATTAAAATATTAAGCACCCACAAAATATTTAAAGGAAAGTTTATATATATATTTATTCTTGGAATAATAAACTAGGATAATAGTCGATATTTTACTATATAACCTTATCTTGAACAGTAGGGAGGGGGTGGTCCATTACTGGTATGTTAATCTTACAGATTATCTAGAAATGGACCGGGGCGGTCCATTTCTGAATTAATTGGAATTTTTATTTTTGTTTTATAATGCTAATTATGATGTTCTGGCAGCCAGTAAATTATGTAGACCTAATAATTATAGTGCTAACTAACCGTATTTCAGTAGTAGACCCCATGGTCCACCATTAGTTTATGATATGGTCCACTAATAAAATGCAAAAATGAAATGGCCAAAATGAAAAAAATAAACTAAAAATAAAAGGCAAGATGATCAATATAACATGTCCAAAAATCTACGGGTTAAATATCTGAAAGATGGCTTAAAATTTATAGAGGACAAAATAGGCACAGATAAAATAAACTCATTTGTGCCAACATGCAGTCCATGGTCGGAGATCCTCATGACTTATCTTTATACTTATTTTGGAAGAAAACTAAAATAGAGCTAGATTCATCCACCAAGTCAGCACTGAAGAGAGAAACTGATGTACTCTTGGAAGAGCCGATATTCGAGGATAGGCCTTCATGTAATGAGTTCACTGTTTCTGAGTCACTGATGCTAACTATTGAAGCATCAGAAAGAATACTTTCGGTAGTTTCAGGAATGCTTCCCCAGGAATATTTAAAGAATTTGAAAAAAAAGCAAGAATTTGAAGAAAAAGCAAGATCTTGAACAGTTGAAGATAGAAAAAGCTACTGAAAGGAAACTAAAGAAAGAAGAAAATTCAAGAGAAAAGAGCTCTTGAAAAAAGTCATTTAAACAGATAATATCATACTTATATATAATTGCCTTAAACCGTGTCCGATGTGTGAAACAACCAATCAGGCCTCAGGGATAGCGCTGATTGGCGAAATACAGAGAGGGCGGAGCCGGAGAGGCAAATTCAAATTTTTTTAACCAGGAGAGATATCAATTTGGTTTCTTCCCTAAAGCCTTCCCTTGATAAGAATCTAAATTCGTTGTTTCAGAGTTTTTTTTAAATTCGGCAGCCCCCCCCCCGAAATTTTTAATCCTTCTATTTCTTCAAATATTAACATGCTTTTTGGATTTAAAATTCTTGAATGAATATCTATCAAGGGATTTAAAAGTTTAAATATTTTTTGTGTAATTGCCCCCCCCCCGAAATTTTTAATTCTTCTATTTCTTCAAATAAAAACATGCTTTTTTGGATTTAAAATTCTTGAATGAATATCTATCAAGGGATTTAAAAGTTTAAATATTTTTTGTCTAATTGCCCCCCCCCCCCCCGAAATTTTTAATCCTTCTATTTCTTCAAATATTAACATGCTTTTTTGGATTTAAAATTCTTGAATGAATATCTATCAAGGGATTTAAAAGTTTAAATATTTTTTGTGTAATTGCCCCCCCCCCCCCCCCCCGAAATTTTTAATTCTTCTATTTCTTCAAATATTAACATGCTTTTTGGATTTAAAATTCTTGAATGAATATCTATCAAGGGATTTAAAAGTTTAAATATTTTTTGTGTAATTGCCCCCCCCCCCCCCCCCGAAATTTTTAATTCTTCTATTTCTTCAAATAAAAACATGCTTTTTTGGATTTAAAATTCTTGAATGAATATCTATCAAGGGATTTAAAAGTTGAAAGATTTTTTGTGTAATTCCCCCCCCCCCCCCCGAAATTTGTAATTCTTCTGTTTCTTCAAATAAAAACATGCTTTTTGGATTTAAAATTCTTCAATGAATATCTATCAAGGGGTTTAAAAGTTTAAAGATTTATTGTGCAATTGCCCCACCCCCGAAATTTTTATTTTAAAATTCTTGATTTTTTTTAATAGGTCCCTGTCCGCCTGATTTCATTTGCATGCCCGTTGGCTCGAATCAGTTTATTAAAGGGAAATTTAGGCTTGCTTCTTGCCCGTAATTTTCTCATGGCCTTCAAAACCCAGAGGCCGGGCAGGGCGAATACTCAAATTTAAACTTGATTCATTGTATTTTCATTTAGGCAAAAATAATATGGGCTTTAAAATTAAGAGAAAAACTACTGATCACGTATCGAGACGCCGCCCGCAGGGCCAAGTTGAGATGGGCGCGGCGAAGCCGCGCCTTTCTCAACTTGTATTTTATATACCTCTATATTTTTATCTAGAACATCTTCTATATTTATTTATAAAGAGAGGGAGTGAGTTTGTTTGTATGTAGGGGCTAAGCTCAGAATTTACTATTTTTTTCCAAAGCTTTGGGGGGGGAGCACATGCCTCCTACCCCCCCCCCTCTGTCAAATGACGTCCCTGACTTTATTATCCCGTTTTATTCCATTTATCCTCATAGTCATTTAATCTAACAAGTTAAATGGCTAAATTAAAATTAATTGATGAGGGTCCACTACTGGCGCTGAACATGGTCTATTATTAGGTTTTAGACGGTCCACTACTAGCTCCAACGAATTAAGATGGTTTTATATTTATTTATTTAAAATGGAAAACTTTATAAAAGTGTATCTTATATATTCTTAATAAAGAAATATCAGTGAATAATTTAAGCCTTCCACCAGCAGTTTCTTTATTAAAATAAAAATTCTGTGCTGAAAATGAATAAAAAATTTTCTTAAATGGTCCACTACTGGTGCCTTTACCTTACTTTCTCTTACAAATATATATATTAGGGGGCTTCATTTGAAACGAACATTTTTTTATTTTCGCGGACACACTGAAATATTATTGTTACAAACATCAAAAAAAAAAAAAATTGCTCAAAGTTTCAGCCTTTAATTTTAATTTTAAGTACTTTCTCTTGATCGTTAAATTTTTCCAATTTAAATAACATGTAAATCATTGAATTTTTTTTTTTTTAATTGTTATAGCTCATTTCGGTTTTATGATTTTTTTTGCGATTACTCCCAATCGGTAGTGTATTAGACACTCTTTAAAATGTCCAGTATTGTTTTATTTTTACTTAATCCGTTTCGTCAGTGTCGGGCTCGAAAATCATATTTCCATGAAATTGTCAAACTTGCAAGAAATTAGACAACTTTTTCTTACCTAAGGTAAGAGAAAGTTGTGTGTTGACATACTAACGATACAAACCCAGTTGGAGGATTAGAATCTTTAACTAATATAAATTTTCTTTTGGTTTCAGGCGGAAAATGGTGGCCTTATGATGGTTGCGTTTTACCCCCACTTCATCAGTTGTAGTGAAAAAGCCACACTCCAAGATGTCGTAGGTGAGTCTTATTATCTGAATATTTTTGCAAAATAAAGAATGTCTTAACCCGATTAAAAATGATTAAAAGTGTTCTAAGGATCCACACGCTCACAGCAGGTCTGCATAATGAACCTTGAGGGACACACAGGGATACACACGCCCGCATCAGGTACTCACAGTAGATCGAAAGTGACCAGAAGAAAAATGTGTGTCCCTGGTGCGGGCGTGTGTATCCCTGTGTGTCCCTAAAGGTTCACTATGCAGACCTGCTGCGGGCGTGTGGATCCTTCGATCATTTTGAATCATTTTTACTCGGGAAGTTTTAGTTTAATCCAAAAAAGAAAAAAAAAAAAACAAAGTTAAAAAAAAAAACGATACTGACTTGGTACTTAGTTTGAAATGTTTCTTCAAATATTAACTATGAAATAATTCCCAGAGGTACAAAAAAATATTATTATGATTTTATTCATACAAAAGTTCTTTATTAATGATACTTTAACTCCATAACTAAAATATAATAAACCATTATTACTCGAGTAATAATAATTACCCAGGTCGAAAAATCATTTCTTTTTTAATCCTCATAATTACTAGTTTAGTTCCCATTTGTTCCCGAATATCTCATTTTCGTCTCACTTTTACGGTTTTACTTCTCGTTTGTACAGAGTAATTGTTATTCAACTTTTTCCATTACTACCCGTTTAGATCCCCCTCCCCAGGAGAGAGAAACGATAGCCACTAGAGCAGTGATAGCTAAACTTTTTGAGAAATGGGTCAAATTTTGTTCAATATGTTTTTAAATTCTAGTACCTAGGACATGAAGTTTGTGGTGGTTATGGTGGGGGATGGGGGGTAGAAGAAGGGTGTGATAAAAAGTATTTTTTTTTTTTCATTAAGGTTTTTTTGGCAACGAAGGCCATTTAGACCCCGGACTAAATCTCTATTTAGTTGGATTGGTAGCCAATCCAATTGAAATAAATTGTTGCATGAGACGGAATGCGAACCCGCGATCCTTGGCACAAATTGCCAGCACGCTAACTATTACACCAAGGCCCGAGAGCTAAAAAAATATTTATCTGATCTGAGAATGAATAATAAAACTTATATAAAGAGGTTTTTTTTAAGATTATTTAGGAACATGAATATTATTGTATTAAAAAAAAAAAAAAAAACAACTAAATTTAACCTTCGGGTCTTTTAAGCTCTAACTCCTAATTAAAAAAAAAATTCCCTAGCCCATATATTCGAATGTAAAATTGAACTTTATTTTTGAATAGAGGAAGAGGACGAAATCGTAACTTTAGAAATTAATAACTACCAAAAGTTATAGGATGAAAATAATTTTTCTGTAATCTCGAGAAGGTCCCTTTTATGCATATAAAATTTCATTTCAAAATTCCAACGTGAAGTTGCCTAAATAGAGTGTGACAGACAGACGGATGGACATAAGCGAATTATATATATAGATACTGTATCATGGGCGTACCCAGCGAGGGGCAGGGGGGACAGCTGCTCCCCCCCTAGAAGCAAAAAAAAAAAAAAAAAAAAAAAATTAAATGTTTATAAAGTGATGAAACGAAACAAAATTGGTGGATGGCGACGGGGAATGATTCTTTTTGTTAGGACTCGAGGGTTTTTAGGCCTTTAATTCGAAGGCTTTACCTCTCTATATAAAAAATAGCTATGTCACAATCTGGACGACCATGATCTGCCCCCCCCCCCCCCCCCCCCCTGGACGACCATGATCTGACCATGCCCCTCCCCCTAGATTTGATCCTGGGTACGCCCATGTACTGTATATAAAATGATATATTTTAATTAAAAGCGGCTGTTTAAAAAACAATAACATGACTTTAACAAAAAATAAATTATTTATTTTTAATTTATAAAATATTAATTAGTAAAATTATTTATTTAAAATTTATATAATTGAAAAATGTTAATTTTCATCGTTGAGGATGCTTATAAAATAATTATTATTCCATTAAAATTTTACTATAGGTAAAAAAAAAAATAAATAACATGTCCAATATTTCAATAAATCTTAACATACTTTGCTCGCCTTCGGCGGAAAATTTTCCCCCTCTCATTAAAATCATTTTATCTTTTTTTTTTTTATAGGATCACGGAATTTTTTCCCCCGTGCGAAAAAAATTTATTTTTGCTTACCACCGCCCCTGCATATATTATTATACAAAAAAATTGTTATAGGTCTATTTGATTTTAATGGCCTAATTTTTTTTTTTTTTTTTTTTAACACTCACACTTTTTTCTCATTCACACTCACACACACATTTACACAGTCTTTTCGGCAACTCAGGCCATATAAGACTAACGATATCCATAATTGATTAATATACATATTGGGGGTCCCTTATTTAAGCCATTTAATGGCCTAATCAAACATCCCTAAATCAAATATAAATTGGATGCTAACTCGTTATGTTTCTGTTTTACAAAGAATTTATATTTCCAGAGGGTCAATCCGATTTTTTTTTAATCCTATTCTAAAAATATATTATTTGCAAAGAAGTACGATTTTTTTTTCAAATAAATGAATTTAATTAACAACCTGCCAGGATCAAAATTCAAATTAATTTTTATTATTCAGATATTTGCTTTCTTTTGAAAGTCTCTTTTAGGTCGATGAGAGAGAGAATTTTTTTCTTATAAAATAAAAAAGAATATATTTCTTTTCCATTATTTCAATTACATTAAAAAAAAATATATATAAAAATCGCTTTGTAATTACCAGATATAATAATAAATTTATTAAAATGTAAAATAATACCTATTCATGTCAAAATAAAAAAAAGACATATTATGATACAGAATATAATTATTTTAAAATATCAACTTTCTTTATTTGCATAGATCTGACCTTTTCATATGGTCCGAGTGAAATACCAAAAACGGAAAAAGTTTACATTCATTAGATAATGATAAGAGTTAATCCAATACGGTGAATTTTGGCTATATCTAAAGTATAGACTGCATAAAAGAACTTGAAAATATATATTTATAGATTTAGAACCAACTTTAGGTAATGTGTAGGACTCAAATTTTGCATATAATGCGTTTTTTTCCCCCAACGCTATCCTTCAAATTTTTATTGGCATATAAATCCATATTTTGGAGTTTAAGTGCATATTTTGCATATTTAAGCTATATTTTGGATATTTGTGTGATTTTTATTCCTCGTTTGTTGACAAATCATAAAAATAATTTAAGAAAATTTTAGAGACTGAAAGGGTGAGCCAGAGGTTTCAAACATTTTTTAACCTCCAATCCCCCCTCTCTCTCCTGAAGGGGGATAAAGGGGGGAAGGGGATGAGTTGAAAAAATTTTTTGAAAAAAATTTAATGTAAAATTTTAAAATTAATAAAAATTTGATGTGTATTTATATTCTGGCAAACAAGTACAGAATGTTTAAATTGAAATTAAAAAAAATAGTGTGTGTGACAGTCCCCAATTACTCCGAAAAACTCTGACCCCTGTCTCACTGTCAAACATATCGAGAAAATCTAACGAAATAATTAAAATATAATTAAATTAAAATTATATTTTTCATGAAAATTATTATATAAAAATAAAAAATAAATAAATACAGTAGAGTCTTGCTAATCCGTCCAGATTAGGAAAACTCTACTCTATTAAATTTATCTTAAAAATAAACTTTTCAAACCTTTATTTTATATTAAATAAATGTGATGTGAAAAGATCATTTTCGAAGTTTTTTTTTTTTTAATTAAGATCTTTTTCGCCAGCGAAGGCCATTTAGACCCCGACTCGAAGTTAAAATTAACTTTACAGGACAATAGGTATAGCTTTAATGTAAGCAACTTAGAAATGTGTTTGGTTATACAGAGCAATAAACTTTAAAATAAATTTATTGGCTATTTCTTCTTTTACTCCTTCCTTGAGTCGGTTTAAAGTAGGGTTGGTCGAATCGATTTCGATTTTAATCGAAAATCGATTTTGAGCTTCGATTTTCGATTAAAATCGAAATCGATTCAGTGTTTTGAAAAATCGAAAAAATCGATTTTTGCCGGCCGATTTTCGATTTACCAAGAAAGTGATTTTAGCGACATAATCTGTCCGTCTGTGTTCAATTTTAAGCTTGAAGGATTTGAGCTGAGGTTGGAATTTAAGATAGACACCCCCTGGAGCGAGAAAATAAGGGGTTAATTAAAATTGGCCAAAAAGTACTAGTACTTTACTGAGGTAGTTTTTCAGGTTTTTTTGATTTTCTTAAAAATAGCCTCAACGATTTTGATTAAAATTCAAAAATCAATTATTTTTTAAATGCTCTTTAAAATGTATATTCTCATTTTGAAGTACACTTTACTCTTGTATTTCATAGGAAAGATAGGAGAATTTGTTGCAATGGTAACAAAATATAAATATTTCCCCATGTTTATAAATTTTAATCTTGAATTCAGCCCTCGGGGCTTGGTGTAGTGGTTAGCATGTTAACCTCGTATACCAAAAGTCGCGGATTCGGACCCCAGGCAGTCCGATGATTTTATTTAAGCCATTTGGATACCAAATGGCTTAAATAAGAATGCCTGGACCCCTAATATGTGTGTATTATCAATAACGGATATCGTATATCGCAAAAGTCTTAAATGGCCTAAGTTGCCGAGAAGACTGTTGAATGTGTGAATGAGAAAAAAAGGGTGTTTTAGAAAAAAAATCTTGAATTCAAATGTACCTTAAGCTTACTGTCGGAACCTAAATATATGTCCACACAAAAATCTGGTGTGACAAGCACAGAACACAACTTTCGCTTACTGAAGATAAGAGAAAGTTGTGCTGTGCGACGAGTCCCACCATATTTTTTGAGAAATATAGAAGCTGATGTTTAGTTCTCTTGGTTTGTTAAAATTTACGTTATAACGTTAAAACTTAAGTTATAAACACTAAATATGTTATACCATATACAATGTGTTGGTTTTTAAAGAAGTTATAAAGACTGAATAAATTGATTTGGACATCAGTAATGCAACGTTCTATTTTTCTTGTTCCAGCAAACCGCTTGGAAATCGTAAGCAGAACCTTAAAATCAACTTATGGGCATAGTGAAAGATTTTTTGTAAAAAAATCGAAAATCGATTAAAATCGATTTTTTTAAGGCAAAAATCGATTTTTTTAAAAATCGATTATTTGATTTCGATTTTAAAAATCGAAAATCGAAAATCGATTCAGCCTCCGAATCTACCAACCCTAGTTTAAAGCTATCAAGCGTTAGATATTATGGGTTTATTTGTAATGCGTATTTTGGTAAGTGCATATTTATTTTTGAATTGCATATTTTTTGTGCATATTTCGCCCTTTTTAAATACATAATTTGTTGTTTTTTAGTGCATATCGATCCGTGCCCTAGTAATGTGTAATCAAGGGAAAAATCTCAAAATAACTTGTGAATGAGCAAAAAAAATTCTTGGAGAGACCAGTTTGATTTTGAAATAAATAAAAATATGTGAGAAACATATGTATATAATTAATATTAATTCTTTAGACCTAAGTCGGGCCGCGCGGCTAGTATTAAATAAAAATTTTTATTTATTATTACACACTAGAAAAGTGAAACATCTAAGGTAAATTCACTTTGGTGGGCAAAGTTAATAAAAAATATTTTTTATAAATTCTAAAAGCGTTTAAAATTTCATTTAATTTTTCTCTTTGGAATTGCGAGGGGAGGGCGACGGGTTGGACCATATTCTCTCCCCCTGATTTCGAACCTGGTAATCAACCAAGTAACCAGATTTTCTAAAAAATTACTGCTAACGCACATTACTGTAATTTTTTTAAGTGTGTCAAGAACTGGGAATTTATTGTAGTATACGTATACATGATAAATACATATTCATTAGGGTGGCCGCAAAAAACAAAATTTTTTAATTTATTTCGGCCGAACCTCCTAAAAGTTGTCTTTTGGCTAGAAAATGATAATGGCAAAGTTTTAGCTAAATTGGATAACGCTAGCCCGTGCCTCATCGGGGTTAAAATTTTGAAAAAGTGCGATTTTATCTAAAAATTCGCAGTTTTTACTTCATAAAACGAAAACAAAGTATCGTAGAAAAATGAATCTTGGCTCATTTCATAGCAAATTTAATTCTCTTGAGGTTTTATAATAATCATTTTTTCATTAAAACTTATAGATTTAGTGATATTTACAAATTAGCATTTCGGTTTTGATATATTGCTTGCTCTTTCTGAAAAATAAGTGGAAAATCACAATAGAGACCAGCGTTTTCGAAACTGTGAGGCGGCGGTCTAAGGGGAGGCGCGAATATTCGCCTCCAAGATCAATTTTCCAAATGATTGCTCGTTTTATAAATAAAATAATTTAGAAGATTCTGGGACGGAGTTTTTAATTAAAATAATAAATATGAATAAATAAAGAAAATTTTTTTATATAAATTTATATTTTTTAGTATTAAAAATTTTTGTTTTTGTATTATTTTATTAAATGTGTAGGGGAGGAGGGGGGGGCGTCATAAGATTAAATATTTTTAAGGGAGGCGTTGTAACATAAAGTTTGGAAACCACTGATTTGAAGTAAGACTCATTCTAGAAAATTATACTATCTGTAAAACACAAAGGCGGATCCAGGGAAGTTTTTCAGGGTTTTTGACTAGACGCGAAGCTCGCGGAAGGGGATAGCATCGTTAATTAGTTTATTTATTAGGATTGGATAAGGGGTTGAAAAATTGAAAAAAATGTTTTTTAAATTTATTTTAGTTAAATCGAAGCCAAATGAATAGAAAATATTGAAAAAATAGCGTTGATAGGGGGGATGAAGGGTTGATTATTTAAGAAAGGGCTTGGAATATTCCAAATCACTTGTTGACATTCTTTTCGAGCTGTAAATATAGTTAGATTAGAGAAAAATATATTTTTTTACTTTTAATAAAAAGGGAATTGTTATTTTCATCTATTTTTATTCCTATACAAAGATAAGAGAGACGAATCTCTCGTTCAGTCGAGTCGAGCGCGTTGCTGGGTTGCAGGCGCGGAGCTCTTCTCTTATTTAATTGTGTTTAAAGTGAATCAAAGTGAATAATTAATATAGTGCAGTGTAGTGTAATCCACCCTGACCTCGCCGTCAACCAGCACACCCTCTTGACTGTCTTATTAAAGGTAATTATTATGCATTTTATCGTTGAAAAAAAAAATGATAGAAACAAATAATTTGACTGCAAAAAACGATTCTTTTGAATATGAAATTGAATATTTTGTATTTAATTAAGGGTAGTGGGTGAATATAAGGGGGAGGGGGGAGTGTAGGTGTCATTGAAAAAAAATTAGTTTTTTATTTTTTATCTTTTTAACACCTTTTTTCTCATTCACACTCTCACACACATTCACACACTCTTTTCGGCAACTCAGGCCATATAAGAGTTTATACGATAACCGTTATTAATTAATAATATACATATTGGGGGTCCAGGCATTCAATTTAAGCCATTTGGTGTCCATTTCGGACTGCCAGGGGTCTGAACCCTTGACGTTCGGTATAGAAGGTAGGCACGCTACCAACTACACCAAGCCTGAGGGCATTTTTAAATCAAATTTCTTTAATATAGGTGGATTAAGGGTTGAAAATTAAAATAAAATAATTTCAAAATGAAATAAAAATTAAAATAATTATTTATAAATGTATTCAAATTTTTTTGAGAGTAATTTCGCGGTGAAGGCTCGCATTTCCTTAAAGGGGGGAGGGGGAGGTATGAAGGCATTAACCAGGGGGGGTTAATGCCCCATCCCCTATAATGCACAAATATATTAATGTTTTTTAATACTTTTACTAAAAAATTAGTGCATTCCGTTTGAGTTAAAATTTATATTCAATATGTTAGCAAATAGGATAGTGGGATAGGGGTAGAAACATTTTAATGTCATTCTAAAATTTCTTATTACTGGGGCGGAATTAATTTTTGAAGATTTCGAAACTCTCATAAACAGATAATAATAACACTTAGGAACCCATCGAATCCCTTGCAGAATTTTGTAGGGATTTTTTTTCATTAGGTAGAAAAGTAAGATATGATTAGTCCACTTAGAATTTTACTGGGGTGAGTTACCGCATCTTTTTGTATATAGAACTAATCTCAATTCGGATTGGAATTTTTACTTTCTCTTACCTATATGTATAAGTTAATATCATATATAGAGAGAGAAAGTATTGGATTCATTTCAAAAATTCGATGTCGAGACTTTGATGGATATACACGTTTTGAAGTCCCCTCCAAAAAAATGGTTTTCGCGACATGTTCTGTCTGTGTGTCTGTTTGGGTTCAATTTAAATCATGGAGGAATTGAGCTAGGAGGTTGAAATTTTATATTTAACTTTGGCACCCCCCTAGTGCGTGAAAATAAGATTTGAGAAAAATATTTTACTTCAGGAATGAAAGTTAAAAGAACACGCAACCAGAATTTTTTCTTTAAAAATATATTTTAACAGCTGACGTTTCCGCTTTGGTCAAAGCCATCCTCGGAGCGGTTAGTGGTCATCCGAGGATGGCTTTGACCAAGGCCGAAACGTAAGCAGTTAAAATATCTTTTTAAAGAAAAAATTCTGGTTGCGTTTTCTTCTAACTTTCATTCCTGATACAAATTCCACCAGCCATAAAATACCCTTATAACAGCTTTTTCCAAACTGTGAGGCGCGGACGGCCAAATAACTTGTAAAAATTTAATTCACTTCGGAATACTTTCTAGGTAAAAATTGGATAACGACAAGACTATTCATTTTTTCTGGTATTTTTTACTTTTCGAGAAAATTTGTCCAACTTTGACCGGCCATATTTCGGTTAGTATTAAGTCTAGGAATTCGTTTGATGTACCAAATTTTAGCAAATTTAATGCTCTACAACTTTGTATTGTGCTATATTTCACAAAATATGAATAGTTTACGAGATATAAGCAAAAACCTGAAGATTTTTCAAATTGTTGAGGTTTTTGTCCCCCTCCCCCTCCCCCCTACAAGGTCCTCGAGGTCGAAAATTTAGGATTGGCATTCTAAAGTAGCCCCAAATAACCAGTAAAAATTTCATTCCCTTCGGAATATTTTCCCGGCAAAATGTTATATCGAATGGTCTCTATTGTGATTTTCCACAGAAAGAGCAAGCAATATATCAAAACCGAAATGCTAATTTGCAAATATCTCTAAATCTATAAGTTTTAATGAAAAAATGATTATTATAAAACCTCAAGAGAATTAAATTTGCTATGAAATGAGCCAAGATTCATTTTTCTACGATACTTTGTTTTCGTTTTATGAAGTAAAAACTGCGAATTTTTAGATAAAATCGCACTTTTTCAAAATTTTAACTCCGATGAGGCACGGGTTAACGTTACCCAATTTAGCAAAAACTTTGCCATTATCATTTTTTAGCCAAAAGACAACTTTAAGGAGGTTCGGCCGAAAGAAATTAAAAAATTTTGTTTTTTGCGGCCACCCTAATATTCATATTGGAAATTGTTCGTTTAATACTGACAAGGGCTCTATTTGTATTTGGCAGCTTTTTCTACACATCTCTGTAAGGGAACTATTATTCCGCAAGCAAATCTGCTTCTCTCCATCTAAATTGAATTATTTTGACTCAGGGAGGCTCTTCAAAAGAAAAAGGCAAGAGAGGGGGGGGGGAGTGAACCGCATCAGCAAATGGATGTTTGTGTGCGTGGGTGGAGAATAGATTAGATTCTATTTAACACACCAATACATTCTCATGGGGAATTTGCATTATAGATATTTGGAGTCGTCTCTCTCACTCTCTCTCTCTCTTTCTTTGATATAACCCTTTGCTAAACTAAATATCACCCAAAGAGAAAATAATGACAACGTAACTAGAGAAAGACTCCCGTTTATTACAATCAGTTTCGGTCTTTTTTTTTTAGTTTCTTTTGAAGAGGGGCTGAATTAAATCGTTTAAATTTTTTTGCCAATTCTAATTCAATGATATTTTTTTTTTTTATTGATTTCTGGAAGAAGGAGAGAAAAATAAGTTTAATATCCCGAGTAAAAATGATCGAGGGATCCACACGCCCGCTCAATAAATTAGATTTTTTCTTAATCTTCGGTCATTAGTGTCAGAACTGACACATTGTGGTTACTCTGATTAGTACCTTTCATGGGAATAATAATGAGATGGGTTCCCGTTTCTTTCCTCAAATCGAGCTGGATAAGTATTTGCCAAAAGATGTTAAGGTGTATTTAAATTTGAGTTGTTTTCAACTCAGGACTATAAGCTTCACTTCTTTATCTCCTTCGCTAATCGCCTTCTCCTTTTTAATAAATCCAAAAACAATTTCTACTAGAAAAAAAATTTTTTATTTCTAAAAATGAAAAATTATTATTTTTATAAAATTTTAATTAATAAATTAAATAGAGGTCTATAAATATTTTTTTAATTACAGACAAAATAGCTCAATGACAGACCTAGGAGTCTAAAACAAGCTTTCTAATTGGCTAGAGTAGGCACGATCTTTTTTTTTTGTTAATGGGTGCATAAGGTATAAAGATATATAATGACCAGTGGTCACATACAGCCAGGAAAAATATAGTTATAAAAAAAGAAGCATAAAAGGGAACTCAACTGCTGGAACTGAGAAGATGCCTGTTGAGATTAGACTTGAAACTCTGAAGATTGTGGGTTTTGGGGAAGATAGACGCAGGGAGCTTGTTCCAATTACGGGAGGTCATGGAAATAAAGGAAGATTGGAATTGACTAGTTCTGTTAGTCGTGAGTTGGACAGCAAAGGGATTCTGGGACGATGCCTCTCTTGTGTTCCTTGTATATGTTGCATTGGGTGGGATAAGTGATCTTAATTCGGCAGAGCATTGACCATGATAATACCTATCTTTAACTTCATCTCTTTTTAAAAATAAGTAAATAACTTAAGCTTCTACCTCCCATAAATGGTTACAAATACCGTATAAGTAAAATAATTGAAAAAGTTTCCTTCGAGGTAGGCAATCCAAATGACACAACATAACGGCTTCATTCATATTTCTCACACACTTTAATTATTTTACATTTTTTTCCATAAGAGTCCAGCCTTCTAATTTACGTTCTGCTAATCTAGCTATTTCTCAGATATCATTAAAAATCTAATAAACATTTTGCGAGTATCAAATCAGTAATAATTGGAATTTAATTTTCAATAGCAGAATATCCACTCCCATTATCAAGTATAGACTTACTCTTTAATCTAATTTTTGTTATTTTTTTTCTTTTTCAGCTCATATTAACCACATCAGAGAGGTGGCTGGAGTGGATCACGTCGGTCTCGGCGCCGGATATGACGGAATTAATATGTAAGTTGAGAAAAAAATTTCTATACTCTTATTTCCCGCTCTGAATTAATACCTTAAAAAAAAAAAACTCTTTCTCTCTCTCTTTTATATAAATCGTTCATTCAAAACATTCCGGCCAATTATACGCCTTATTAATTAAAAGAATTAGCTGAGAGGGAAAGAAATCGTTTTGTGCGTGGGTAGAAACGGAATGGAGAAGATGAAGCAGCAGCAGCAGTAGCAACGATTTGTCATTAAATCGTTTAGAAGGCGCAAAGGCTGCGAAATCGGAGAGGAAAAAGTGATAAATATCACAGGGTTGCTTTCTCTAAAGACAAAAAAATGTTCCAAAAGGGCAAAACCTCTAATTTAATCCAATTACATATTATCTAAAAAAAAAAAAAAATAAATAAAAAAACCTATTAAACTGTAAATATTATTTACTTGCTTGGTCTGTTTGTAGGTTTTATAGTCAATTTTTACTTTCTCTTACCTCTATATATGTTACCTCTATATATGTTACTATATATAGAGAGAAAGTATTGGAATCGTTGTCAAAAATTCGATTTCGAGATTTTGATGGATATACACGTTTTGAGGTCCCCTGAATTTAAAAAAGTGGTTTTCTCAACATGGTCTGTCTGTCTGTGTGTGTGTCTCTGAACAAAATATCTCAAGAACGAAAAGAGCTAGGAGCTTGAAATTTTATATTTACGTTAGGCTCCTCTGGTACGTAACACGAAGCTTTTGAACAAGCAAGTCATTCTTTTACAATTTGTTTTGCGCGTTATGCGAATTACACGTTATGAGAGGAGCTCGCTAAGCGATGTTCAACTGTATTTCTGACATTTAGAATCATCAATTTTTCGAATATTGAAAAATGAAATATTAATATAATTGATTTATGAATTAAAAAAAAAAAAAAAAAAAAAAATACATCCTTAAAGTATCAGTATTCCGACTTTATACATAAGCTACGTATTCCGTGCATTTTATACATAAGCTACGTATTCCGTGCCAGGGATGTACCTAACTTAAATATAAAATTTCAATCTCGTACAGAGAGGGGCAATATTAAGTCCCACCCATACGTTTTCTACTTGTGATTATTTCATTGTTTTTAAAAAAAGAAAATGAAAATATTTATTGGAAATTTTCTAGGTTTAAACCATGAAAGTTAACATTAAAAAATCTATATTTTTTTTTTAAACAATGAAATAATCACACTTAGAAAACGCATGGATGGGACTTAATATTGTCCCTCACTGTACATCTTTTTGTTCACATAAATACCGACTTTTTTTACTCAGAGACTTCAAAACGTGTATTTCCATTAAAACATTGACACTGAATTTTTCATTTATTCGCAATACTTATTTATATATAGGTGAGAGAAAGTAAGGCTGAGATCTCTTATAAACGGCGGTATTTTTTTGTTTGTCTCCATCATATTCAAAAACATCTTACTACGGTGATGAATATTTGAAGACTTGGGGTAAAAACACATCCATTTGAATCTAATAGCTCATGACAGTGCTCCTATGGGGGTATCAATATTAGAAAAAATTTATAAAATAAAAATTATTCATAATCTAAAGAGAAAAAAAATGATATAATGAATATAAATTGAGGCAAAAAAAAAATTCCTTGTTTTCTCTTCACCATTCCTTTCTTGTTCATTCAGCTATAATCTGTAATGGAGAGAATTTAATTGAAAACAAACACAAATATTTGTTTGCTCTCTTTTTAAATATAAACATTTTTTTTTTTTTTTAATGTTCTTTTTTTTTATTTCAACTAAACTGGGGATTTTTGTTTGGCAGAACTCCGCTGGGTCTGGAGGATGTTTCCCGGTATCCGTATTTACTGGCGGAATTACTGGCATCGGGTCGATGGTCCGAGCCCGATCTACACAAACTGGCAGGACGCAATCTTATCCGAGTCTTTCACGAAGTCGAAAAGGTAAATTCCATCTAATTTCTACATCAATAAAGAAACATACTATTCACAGTTCATTCATTCACTTCTACTACTAGTATGTAGTTTATTTACATTTGAAACAACTTTGCAATTCGATTTCACTTTCTTCTTTCAATCTCTTTTTTTTCGTCTTTTGAATAGATATACTTTAACAAATTGAAACGTGGCTAAAAAATTTCTTGATGATTTTTTTTTTTATTTTGTAAGGATTTCTCCAGGATCTCTAATATCCATAGAGATCAGGAATATATAACAAAAGTGGGGGAAAAAAATTCAAAGTTTTTTCTTCTAAATTAAATTATTTTAAATGACACTTGTAGATATTTTTGCTAGAAAAATTTTAATATTAATTATTATTCCTTGAGGCAATTTCTCTTTCATCCTCGCTGTCTATTTTTTAAAATCACTAATGTATTCACTAATTTAAAATTTTTTTTTTCCGCGTTATTTTATTATAAGCAAAATTGATTTTTAGTAAAATATGTACTAACAAAAGCTCTCGCTAATTGCATTCCTAGTGGATTTGATGGTAATGACACATATGACCTCATTTGTGTCATTTCAAATTAATAATTAATTCACCAAGATCAGAATAGATTTTAGACAGTTTTATTTTATTTTTTTTTTATGTTTAATAATAATGCATCTCATTAATTTCAATAAATGACAATTCACTCTATTGAAATTATTAAATTTTTGAATCGTATTGATTTTCAAATTTAAAAATTAAGATTTGGCATTAAATCAAATGATAAATCATTGTCAATCTTTTTGAAGTGAACATTTCATATAGGCCTACGTATTTTGATAGATTTAGGCTAATTAAAAAATTAATTTTATATGTTTTAAATTATAAATGAAAATATTTACAGTATGATGAATTCGTTAAAATATGTGAAAACAAACGGTCCAATGCGCGTTAGTAAAATATTCAATTCATTATTTCGAAAAGAAGAAATTAATGGCTGAGTGATAATTAACAGGAACATTTAGACCTTGGGGACATTTTTAACATTTCAGGGGAGAGGGGGGCCCTAAAATTGCCTCGAGGTTGGCACGCTAACCCCTACACCAAGCCCGTGGGCTTATTCATTCTTCTTTTATATCAAAGGGCAGGTGGGAGGAGTGATAAAGAACGAAAGAATGAGGAGGTTGCTCTTAAACTATTTATGATTGGGATACTTTTAAATGAATCATAATTTTATATATGTTATTTATAATTTATTTATTTTCTTTATTCATCTTTACTTTAAAAAGTGTATTGTTCGGATACCATAAGTGCAAAAATATCAATTCAACTTTTATCCCTTCAATCTTTCCTGTATATTAAAATTTCATATTCGATTTAGAGCAGGTCTTTGTGCTAAATCCATAGGTCATATATTCATAATATGGAGTGAAACCAAATGATACGGATCGAGGCGCATTGCAATTCATCCCAATTGGTACGCAGCTCCTGGCTGATTTTGTAATGTGACCTGATCTGCCTCAGTATGCGTTCTGCTTAAGCGAACAAATTTTAATCATATTTCATAATTATATTTTTTTTTAATGTGGAAATTATTGCTGAAAAGAAAACAAGAAAATTTTACTATTTTTTAAATAGTCACTACTAAACATTTTATTTGTAAATTTCTTGAATTTATACATTGAAGGGTTTGTTGATTTAAAGGGCAATTAATAATTATTTTTTTTTGTAATATAATAATATGTCATATTCTCACTTGGGGTGAAAAACGAACTCGGTACATTGACACAAGAAGCTAATGTATTCTCTTTAAGCCAACTAAATTTTAAAAAATCACTCTGCCATTTATTTATACCTATATGTGATAAAACTTGATAGGATACTTTAATTATGTAAATGATAATTCATTCATTATTTATTGAAAAAGGTTCTTTTTTACTGATATCGATTTTAAAATATTAAAACACTAGCAACTTAGATTTTTTTTGTTGTTTTCCTTCAAGAAAATACAATGAATATTGAATCGGGTTGTTTAAGATCCCTTTAGCCATAAAGAGTGATCGGGAAGACTGGTCATATCCCCAGGGAACTCTTAACAGAGCACAATGTCCTTGCTTGGTTCTTATATAAACATATGCAAAACTACAAATAAGAATCTATTGGGATTGAATATTTTATTTTTCTTCCAGTTAATGGTAGGAGGTAATATATTGAAAAATAACAGAGATTTTTATAATTTATTTGACTTTCATTGCTATTGATTATTTTTTAATGAGATTGCATTTATTTTTTAGTAGTATTCGGGAACATTTTTTTTCTGAGTCCGTTCAAAATATTAAAATATAAACACCGTTTCTTAAAATAGACCATATTATAATTTATTGTTGTTTGCTCAATTTTGATAGGAGTTCTGTTATAATTTTTTAGGCGGCTTACAGTAGGGTGAATTGGCAGAATTCATCACGTAGCGAAACAAAAAAGCGTTACAGAGCTCGAGAGCCAGCGGAGGAAGGCGAGGCTAGCCGAAGTGTTGGTGAGGCCACGCCTACCCTCCACTGGCTCAAGAGAATTCCCTTTCTCTCTGTGTGTGAGTGTGAGTATCGAGATTCGAGCCGCTCACATGCTTTGTTTTAAAAATAAATAATTTATTATTTTCTATATCATATAATAATTGGTGAATGTTCGTTCGTCTGTCACACTGACTGTGCTTGTTTGTTGAGATTTCGACATGAAATTTTCCACCGTTTTAGAGATTCGGACCCACTATAAGTTGAACTAAGTACATTATTTAGCCTCAGTCATGTTTAAATAAATATATTTAGTACATTTACATATAAAACTTAAATTATATATCCGATTAAAAATGATCGAGGGATACACACGCCCGCAGCAGGTCTACTTAGTGAAACTTGATGGACACACAGGGATTCACACGCCCGCACCAGGAACACACATTTTTCTTCTAGTCACTTTCGATCTACTGGCGTGATCTTACGACGTGTGTATCTCTGTGTGTCCCTCAATGTTCACTATGAAGACCTGCTGCGGGCCTGTGTATCCCTCGATCATTTTTAATCATTTTTACTCGGGTAACTCTACAGCCATAACAACAAAATTAAAAATATACATTTTAAAAAAATGAATCCAATGCTTTCCTATGGAAAAATGGGGTTTTAAAAAACAGTGGGAGGAGAGGGGAGTGGAGGGGGAGGGGGAGGGAGGGTGGGGGCGGGGAGATATAATAAAAATACTTTTATTAATTTTTGTCTATATTTGTCCTTTTGTAGAACAAAAATATTTGGATCTAATCAAATAATTGTCTGTTGTTTTTGATAGAAATCTATGATTTTTTATAAAATGACAAACGTTAGCATTGAATATTAGTAGATATTGTTTGTGGTAAATTTTGGTATTATACAAGATTATATATGCTGAGCTTCAGATGAAGATGAAGAAATCTGAGGAATTTTTTATATGAAATTTTTTAAAAATATTTTAAAATTTAAAATATTGTATATGGTCAGAGGGGTCAAACGTTTTACCGTGGTAGGGGTGGGGTGTCGGTTACCGATTGATGGTAGTGTTCGAGGGGGAGGGGGGGGGGCCAGCAGTGAGTCGTCAGGAAAATCCTGCACGCACTGTTAAAAAATAAATCGTTTTTATTATTGGTTGGATTCTTTTTATAGGTCTATTAATCCACTTTAAAAAAATACATCAGCTAAGTTGGCAAATTAGGGTAATAGATGAATTAATACTCTGCCTTTAATTCGACTTTTGAATAAATTCATAATTACATTTCTCTTTAATTAAACTAACAATATTCGTTTTGGGAATCGAATAATTTGAAAATATTTCTCGTCAGTCTTTCGATTTAAAAACAAAAAATGGAATTTAGAAAGTTTCCCGCGTCGTCAGTTTTGCGGACCAAAGTTACAAATTCACCTGTTATTTCCATACCACCCTCCCTCTCTCTCTCTCTTTTACAACCCACCCACACGCCATCATGCCTACCACCTTTGAGTTAAAGTATAAAACCCCATCGGGTGCATTTCCAATTTCCCGAGACCAGGAATTGACTCAACAGAGGGAGAGGATGTTCTTTCTAGGGGGAGAGAGAAAATAGCCTCATACATAGACATCATCATTGGTGTAGGATGTTGCCAACATCAGCGACATTGATGTCGATGTAGGCAACTTGCCAAACACCCAAAAATACCCAAATCAATTTCGTGAGAAAAATAAAGTCAAGGGAGTGGTATGGGTCACCAGAGCCGCAATAAAAAATGTTATCTTTTATTAATTCTACGAGAAAAATAACAGAATCTGACAAACAGAAAAATAAACGAATTTTCACTTTTTATTCAAAAAATGGGGTCAAATTTTTTTTGTAATAAATTAAAATATTTATTTCAATTTAATTAAACATGAAGTCATAAAAGATATTTTAATACGAATTTGGTATTTTAATTAAAGAAAAAAAAAAAAAAAGATTTAATTTGTAAAATGTCAATTCTTTGATGCTATTAATTTTTAAAGACATTCATTTATCTATTTTATATTTCTCTTTATGGGATATCTTTCATTAACAATTTTTAGTTCCGTAAATATTTCAGTCATTAGCTAATATGGCTAGAGATGCTTTCATTTACTATCCAATTTAATTTAAATTGAAAATTCTCTCTTTTATTTTGTCATAATAGAAAATTCGGAAATGTATATCAAAATCAAACGAGGAGGGGTCTCTTTGGCCAACAGCTAAAAAATAGGCTGCTAGTTCATCTAGCCTAAAATAGTGAAAATAATTGATGTTTGTTTAACAATTAATAAATGCGTTATATTATTATTTGGATACCAAATGATATAAATATATGTGCCTGTACTCTCTATACAGTACAACTCCTCTTATCCGGCCTCGGATCAACCGGTCTCAGCTCAGGGGCCCAAATCTTGTGGGTACGTGGATGGCGACCACGAGCTGCCCAAGCTGGGACTGGCAGTACTTCTGTTCTTTGCATGTCAGTCTCTTCCCTTATATATTTTCAACAGGCGGCAGGCCCTCCGACGGGCCGGCCTGTTCTATTGCTTCCCGGTCGCAAAAATTCTTGAACCACTGACCCCGTACCGCGGAATTAAGGCGAAGAAAGAAGAAAAAGATTAAAATCTTTGAATTTAAATGTGTAGAGTTAGCTAGTCACTAGGCGTAAGAAGTTGCCTATCCTCAAGGCGTTGTATATCTTTAAAGCCAAACTTTCTCCTATCCTCGTCGAACTTGAGGCAGTCTTTAGCATTTTTCTTTCAAACTAAAAATGCCTACTTCACAAAGTGAAAATGGCCAAAACTTGAATTTTCGATTTAATTGTACCTAGGATAAAGGTAGTCCGCCCGCCGCTAAAGCGTGGAGGTCCTGGTTCGACTCCAGGGGGCGCAATTTTTGCCCAATAAAACACGAACTTATCTCGCCAATTTGTTATCTTAAACGATATATTGACTGTTAGTATAGATTAAATCAGAAAAATTTTCTTTCTTTGTTAAAATATTTAGTATTTTAAAAATAACACTCTGAACAAACACAAAGATCGTAGGCCTACTATCTTTTATTTAATATACAATAATATTACTTAATATAAAAGATATTCTATGAATAAAAGCCCCACTTGGGGATGGAGACCTCGAGTTATTCAAACTAAGACTGGCATCTCTAATTTACAAAGATAAAATAAAAAATAAATATTTATATATTTTTTAAATGTCTCATAAATGAAATAAATTTCTTTGATTTATAATTCCATGAAATTATCTTTTAGTTCAAAAGAGCAAGGGAGAATATTTCTAGAGTGGGAGCAAGTTTATTTATTTACCTCGCTGATTTTAAACCAATTTAGAATATTAAAACAGACACTTCAAATTTAAATTTGTTTATATAAGTAATGCAGGTAAATAATGTAGCCCGAGAGGCAAATCTTTTAAAGGCTCCCCCATTCTATTGTATACTCTATAATAATTTAATTATATTTCTTTCCTAACATGTTACCATCCCTTGGGAATAATATATAATATTATTAATACCATTTTCAGAGTCTATATACAAAGTGACACGGTTTTTATTATATTCTGAGAATGAAAAAAAAAAAGATAGGATGAGAAGTTCAGCTAAGCTGAAAATCAGCAAAATGAACTCTTCTCTCCCTTGTGAATGGATTCATTCATTTCGAAATTATCTGGAGGGCAGCCGGCGTGACTTTTGCTCTATTTAAGGAAACAATTAGATTTAGAGAATCAAAGAGTGGAAATAGTTGTTTATTTTTTTATTTTATTTTATCCATATGACCTATTAAAGCAGTCTTGTTCTAGGGGTCAGACGTTCTCTCAGTGGTGTCTTTAATCTACGGCATCCAACTTATTTAAAAAATAGTTTAATTGTAATTAACATTTTAAATATTATTTAATATATGACTTTCAAGCTCTAATTGGACTGATGATGGCCTTAGAAGAATAAAGCCGAAACAATTCAACCCTTGAGAGTTTTTCTTTAATAAAGAGGCTCGCTGCCAACTCCTCTGTCTTATATCAATTATTATTGATTATTAATATTTTTAGAGTGAGCATAAGATATCTGATTTTGTAAAAAGAATAAACTATTCCAAAATATAATTCGATTAAAGTATTTCAATCATTATTGAGCTGTCATGTTTATTATTGTTTTTTACTTTCTCTTACCTATGTATATATGTAATATATATAGAGAGAGAAAGTATTGGTTCATGTCAAAAATTCGATGTCGAGATTTTGATGGATCTTCACGTTTTGAGGTCCCCTGAATCCAAAAAGTGGTTTTCGCGACATGGTCTGTCTGTGTGGGTGGGTGGGTGGGTGGGGTGTGTGTGTCTGTGTTCAATTTTAAGCATGAAGGAATTGAGCTACAAGGTTGAAATTCTATATTTATCTTAAACACCCCCGGGACCGGAAAAATAAGCTTTTAATCAAAATCGGCCAAAGATTACTAGTACTTTACTGATGTACTTTTTCAGTTTTTTTCGATTTTCTCAAAATTTGCTCCAACGATTTTTTTTTAAATTCAAAAATCAATTATTTTTTAGATGCTCTTTAAAATGTATATTCTCATTTTGCGATTGAAATCTTCTGAAGACCACTTTACTCTTGTATTTCATAGGGAAGATAGGAGAAATGGTTGCCATGGTAACAAAATATAAATATTTTCCCATACTTATAAATTTTACATCTGAATTCAAATGTTCCGTACTGTCGGGAACTAAATATATCTCGACACAAAAAATCTGGTGTGACAAGCACAGTACACAACTTTCGATTACCGAAGGTAAGAGAAAGTTGTGTGCTGTGCGCCAGTCACACCAGATTTTTTTTTTTTTATTTAAAAACATTCACACTTTTTTCTCATTCACACTCACACTCACACACACATTCACACTGTCTTTTCGGCAGCTCAGGCCATATAAGACATTTACGATAACCGTTATTTATGAATTTATATATATTAGGGTCCAGGCATTTTTATTTAAGCCATCTGGTATCCAGATGGCTTAAATAAAATCATCGGACTGCCTGGGGTCCGAACCCGCGACGTTTGGTATATGAGGTTAGCACGCTAACCTCTACACCACGCCCCGTGGGCTATTATTGGTTTAAAAAGGGGATAAGGGGTCAGCAAACTCCAACAGAGTCATCCCACCACCACTTGCACCAAAACCATCAAAACTGGGAATATTTGTAAATAAAATATAAACCTCCTTCTTTTTTCATGCCAGACATTTCTATAATTCCTTATTAGATTCTCCAGAATAAAAATTTTATGAGATTAAAATGTGTTTCTGTTTTATAATAATTATTAAAATCAGGTGAATATA
The DNA here is from genome assembly GCA_023213315.1 of Euborellia annulipes. NCBI lineage: Eukaryota > Metazoa > Arthropoda > Insecta > Dermaptera > Anisolabididae > Euborellia > Euborellia annulipes. Next base: position 61,406 of record JAKCPI010031621.1, read on the forward strand.
TTTCCACAAAAACAAAGCCAGAGATGAAAAGAGCATTTGAATGTTCGGACTGTTAGTCATGTAAAAAAAAAAAGTTTTATCTGTTAAATATTCAACAATTTGTGGGGGAATTAATTCGGTTTTTTTTTTTGTCTAAACTAAATTACTTGACCAGAGTTATTCATACAAATTTAAACACGTATTAATTTTTTTTTTTTTATAATCTTTAATATTTCTAAATGTGTTTAATTTAGTATTAATTGGAAATGATGTTGATTCTTAATTAGCGCCAATATATATTTTTTTTTTTTTATAAACCCATGGGATAGCTTATTGGTGATTTGAATAATTATATTGATGTGTAAAATATTTACAAATTTGTAAAACTTATTATAAATTTGTACTTATTTTAGAGAATTTAAAATACCCCATCATTATTCAGTTTTTTTTTTTTATCTTGAATTTTTATATAGGTTAGAGATTTTAGGTTAATATATCCGCGGTGTTTACTAAAAAAATCTAAATGTGAATTTTTTTTCCATCGTATGTAAAAAAAAACTCATACTGTATGTGTATATATTAGAAGTATCGTTCTTGTTAATCTTTAATTTCCGTCCAAAATGAATCAACTCTTTTTTCCCTAAAAAATTTCTGATCATTTTATACTAGGGGTGGAAAAGGTGCTCGAAAACTCGATTTTCGATTTTGGAATCGACTTGATATTTTTCTATTCTCCGAATCGATTAATCATTTCTGAAAGTCGACTTTTTAAAAACTGTTCAACTCGTGTTACTCAATAAATATTAAATATATTTATTTATTTCTAATAAAAGATTTATTAATTATTTAAACATTTTATTAAATACAACACACAAATATTGTTTTCAATATTTTTATAAAAGAATATTCTATCCAGAAATTCCACGTGATATGGCACCGAACATTAAAATAAAATATGAAAGTTGAATATCAAAATAAAACATTAAAATATTGAAATAAGAATGTGTAGGTTTTAAAAGAAAAATGAAAGTCATTCAATGAAAACGTTACAAACTATCTTACTATCGGATACTAGAGAGAAAAAAGTCTAAGTCGTCCAGGAAGAATCGACTTGAAAGAGTTTCAACTCGATTCTAAAAAGTCGATTATTTTCAGTAAGGCTGAACGCACACCAATTGAGCAAAACGTTTTTGGACAAAACGTTTTGCTCGATACCAACGCACACCTATCGAGCAAAACGCTCAATTGCAAAACATTTTGTTCAATGATGTCATGATGTCGAATCATGTCCAATTGTGTTTTGTCTCTTCGGTGTACGTTGACCCATAAAAAAGCATCGAAAAAACAGTTTTTAGCAAAAACGTTTTGTTCGAAAAAGTTTTTGCTCAATTGGTGTGCGTTCAGCCTAAAAGATCGAGTAAAAGATTCTTGACTAAACTCAGAGTCGTCTTTTCCATCCCGATTTTATACTCATATATATTGAGGATGTGAGCATGGTTGCCTGAGCTAAGGCTGGCGTTTAATCTCGTTATATTTCACTTTAATCTTATTATTTTTATTAACTGTAAAATACTCCAGGGGTTGTTCCTACCCAATTTTTGTAAAGTAATTGTTTGATTTTCATATTAAAAAAAAAAGAATTTAGTTGTCTCTCTTTTTTTTGGTTTGTATCTATTAAAAGTTTTATGGTGTTCAGGTGAGAGATCGACTACACTCATACGGTGAACTGCCACAAGACGAACGAATCCCAGCTGAAGACCTTTACGGGCGCACTTACTGCCGGTTTCCCATCACGTGACCTGCAGTGGTGGAGGCCGCGCTGGCACCGGCGAGCTCCGCAGCCGCCGCCTCTTTGGCGCCGGTGTTGGCCGCCTCCTCGCAGCTTTAGCCACGGACTTGCTCTAGCTCGAGACCAAATATTTTTTTAAAAAAGCCCACACCGCCCCTGTGCCCAAACCAATTCCCTAATAAACATATATACACATGGCTCAGTGTTATATTAAGGGAAGAGATCGTACAAGCCATTTATTCTAACATTGATTCTCTAACTAAACATTTCACTTTTATATTTCTTTCATTTGTTCCTAGTTTTGGTGCACCTTTTTTTAAATAACATCCGTTACACGAGAAAATACATACAAAAATATTTGAAAAAATAAGTGAATTATTTTATTTAATAGACCCTGCGCCGTAGTACAATAGTATGGGCGTAGACAGTCATCTTGTTAGGGGGGGGGGAGGGAGCCAACCACTTATTAGGACGAGAGGGGGGTATGCAATTAATATAGTATATAGACTATTAAATATTTATTATGATTATTAATTATTTTCCTTATATAAAAAATTCACAATGGGGAAAAAAATATATATTTGTTTTTAATAAACAAAAATTTTCAGGACAAGACAGGGGGCTTTGCCCCCCCCCCCCCCCCGCTGACTACGCCCATGGTAGAACACTAAACTCATGTACTAGAGATCAGGCGTTGCAAGCGATTAAAATTTTTCTATATTACATTTTTCAAAAACTACATAAATATTGGTTTGAAAGTAATCACAAAAAAAGGAAATAAATAAATATATTTATTTACTCTTTTTTATTTAATTTAAAATATTTTTTCTCTCTTTTTCTTCTATTCATGCGATTCGAAGTTTTTGTTTTATTTGTTTTAGAATAATTATTTAATATTTATTTATTTATTTATTATTTTTTTTTGTAGTGCTTCCTTTCTTGTATATTTCTAGGATGTGTTGAAGAAAATATCTATAATAAATTCCCAATGTTTCGTTTAATATTTATCATTTAAAAAGTAAAAAAAAAAATATATTCGTATTTATATAAAAACGAATCAAATAAGAATATTTGGCTTATTTCAATTCCCTAAAGAAACACGTTTTTAATATTTGATGTAATATATTATTAATAATATATATGGGGGGAAGTATATATAACACTCGTTTTTATTAAAAACATTTTATTAAATCACCTCAAAAAAAAAAAAAAAAAAAATTGCGAAATTTTTAATAAATTAAAAAAAAAAAATTTGATAAAAGAACTTTTTAAAAGGTGTGCTTGTAATTATTTTGTAGAATGTTATTATTATAAAAATAAACTCGAGAATATAAAAAAAGAAACGTTTAAGATTTAATGAAATTATAATATTTCAACTCCTTATTATTATAATTTAATCATATCTTCTTCGTTTTTCCAATGTTATTTATGTGGGACATCAGAAAAAAAAAATTCTGAATAGAAAACTTTATAAAAGTTTACTGTAAAAATTATTTGGATCTCAAGAGAGAAATTTTTTTTTCAATAGTTGAAAAAAAAAAAAAACTCGCTGGTCGAGGAGACAAAAAATTGAATAAATAGCGAACAGAATATGGTAATTCTCAAAATCAATTTTCTACTCACCAGGGGAAAAAAATAGATAAAAAAACTTTCCGTATTTTATCACTTAATTAATATAAATTGTAATAAAAATATTACTCGTGTTCATGTTCGTTCCAGCCCAAGATGAAGGGTGTATGTAAAAATTATTTACCAACTAACCGCAATGATCGCCAAAGGTCTTCTTATATAATCCCTCCCTTCCGTCTTCTTTCTTTATCTATATAGGCCGAACATTTTAAAATGAATTTTTTCCATCACCATTAAGGCCCATTCTACACGAGCGCTTTTGGCGCGTTTGTGACGCCGAGTTTTAAACTTTTGAACGCTTGAAAGATTTGCCTATTCTACACGAGCGCTTTTGGCGCGGCGTTTCAAACGCTACCGTTTTAAACGCTTGAAAATTTTCCACCTATTCTACGTTTTTGGCAGGTTTCAAACGCGTGTAATAACCTAAAAAATTGCCTCACAGCCACGATGGATCTCATTCAAGCAGGTTGTGTTGTCCCAAACAAAGAAATAAACAAACCCACTGGTATACAACGAATACACACTGCAGACTGCCCTAGTAGATTATATACTACGTCACAATGCCGCTAAAACGCTTTCAAAACGCCACGTGTAGAATGGGCACTCGTTTTGAACGCCAGAGGAGGCGTTCGAAACGCGCCGTCATAATGCCCGTGTGGAAGCTCTCATTTAAACTCCTTAGTTCTGTTGACTCGCCGCTTTGAAGCGTTCTCAAGATCCCCTCCCCTCATTGTATTTTATTAATGAATTAATATTGTTCTTTTATCAAATTAAATATTTATTTTCTTAAATGTAAATATATACGAGTGTTATATATGCTAATTTTTGATTTTAATAAACAAAATAATAAATTTAAAAAAAAATCGTAAAATGTTTTTAGAAAGCAAGTGAAAGAAGTGAATGAATGAAATTTTATTAAAATTTAGTCATCAAGAAAGTGAAGTGACGTAGAAGTATATAAAATTTTTGACCGCTAATGGCGCTGGACGTCTACTCAGGTCAGCTATCATTTAATTTAATTTAATTTCTTATCTAGTATTAAAATATTAATAATAAAAAAAATTATTAAATAATTTAGCTCTCACCCTCCCATTGTCTTTCTTGCACCGAAAGGAATTCAAAAACATTAAAATCTCTATTATTATAAAACCATTTTTTTATTTATTTATTTATTTATTTATTTTTTTTTTTTTTCAAAAAATTTAAAGATCTCATGTCATACAAATGTCACCATTACTCTTATATTACAATTATTATTAATATTGTATAAACATATAAAAAAAAAAAAATTATATGTTCAAAAAAATATGTGTATAAAATAACTTTTAAGATTGGAAAATAATATTGATCACAATTTGATTATAAAATTCTTTTTTGTATCCTTCATTTTCTTTTAAATAAGTTCCCTTCCTTGGACTTTCACTAATTGAGGATTACGATGAATATTTACTTTATATTGATTGATAGAATGGACATCAATAATTCCGATGTTTTCAGATATGATGATATTGCTGATATTACAGGAGGAAGTACCATGATCCCTATACATGTATTCAGCAGATTAATTTCACTGACTATATATGGATGTTGTTGGGAAGTATATAGTCATATAAAGGCGTATAACATTTTGGAAGTTATTATCCGTTAGCCATCTAATAACGTTGGTCGACAAAATTGAACTTTTTTTTTCACAAGAAGTATATTTCATGGTGTATTCAAATATCATTTCAGTTTTGCCCCATCAGGTACAGTTTTAGAGATAGAGAGAAAATAAATTTTAATAAGAAATGTGCTCTAAAACGGCCCCCTGAAAAATAATTATATATATACTTTTATTAACTGCCATTCTTATTTGGCAAACGACATCTTGCTGATTGATTCATAAGTAGGATAAGAGTCTCTGGTGTATATCCTGGACGCCTGTTCAGCCCTCTCGTTGCCTAAAATGTATGTCTCTATGGCTTGACCCCCAAAATTTTCAGAAATAAAGATAACGAAAAAATAGATTTTTTATCAAAATAAAAAAATATAGCTATATAACTTTTTTCTTTATTTACTCCTCAAGATCTAAAGCCATCTGCCTTCTTTTTTTTAATTTTATTTATAAATTATATCTATTTTTTTACACTATTAGGATCATCTATAGATTATTAATTTTACATTGTTTTATAAATTTTTTTTCCCACTTATTTATCATGATACTTTTTTTTTACAATAATATTATAATTAGCTGCAATATATTGTTACAGTCATATCTGGAATTTAAGGAACTGGGAAAATGAGATCGGATCTTGGAAGTGGGGACATTTATAACTTTTGAGGGGTCATGATAAAGGAATTTTTTACAAAATTTTTAATTATAAATAAATTTATTTTCAAATTTTACAATTTTCATTTTTTTTTTTTTACAAAATAAGATGAAACTTCATGAAAATTCTGCCTCTGAAAAACAAATAAAATAAAATAAATATTAACAAGTTTATTTATAATAAAAAAAAGTGAATTATAAAAAAAAAATGGTTATTAAATGAGAATTATGAATTTTTTTTGTCAGACTGTCAGTCAATTATTTATAAATGCTGGCGAAATCCACTCTAATCTCATCACCAACGAGTCTCATTAACGCAACCAAATCAGAATGGGGGATGTTTTGTTCAAAAGCAATTATAACCATCCGGGTTCTCACGCGAAATAATAAAAAAAAAAAAAATTTGATGGCTTAATGAATCTGATTTCAACTCAATATTCGACTATTGTAAACATTAGAAAAGTTTTTTTTTCCTAGTGTTTACCTTAAATTTTAGTATTTAGAGAGGAATTTATGCGTAGCCTGCATTGCGCTGCTGTTGCTGCTGCCATTGCCAAAATTCAGCAAGTCGTCGATTCTGCTCGTTATCTAAAGGTTGTCCTATCAAAAAAAAATATTTATTAAAAACTCTGTTAATATAATTTAAACAAAAATATAACAGAATATTTTCGGCATTTTGTTACATGAAGATATTAGTTTTTATTTGCTAGAAAGGAAATGATCAAAGATCATTTTATTTTACCTTTAATTTTTCCTCAAACGCAGTCCAAAATACTGAGCATAGTTGTCCACTTAAAACAGAGCTCTGGACATATCATATAACGCTAATAATCAATGACCATTTGCTTGTCTTCTAGCAAGTAAAATTAATGTATTAATGTATACAAAAACTATAGTTTTTTGAATTTGTTTCTATATTTTAATGAACTTTTTATTCATCTTTTTGTATAATTTTATTTTATTTTTTTAATAGGCTAATTTGTAAAAAATTTTTATTTTTTAATAATTTTACTCGGTTTTTGAATAAAATAATTAACTTACCAGGTCTGGAGACCCGGAGTCCGGGATCTCGGCGCCCCAAACGAGGACCGAACCAAAGAAAAGAAGATTCTCCATTTCCGTTGAGCTCAGATTCTGATTCTGCTTGGGAACGCACTAGAAAAAAAAAAGTTATTTACACCATCAATTTTTACTTTCTATTACATATATAGGTTCAGCTGGTTCGAATCCTATTAATTTATTTAAATCATTTGGATACCCCCTAATATATATAGTTTGTAAATAATTTGTATCATTTAAAGTCTATATGGCCTAAGATGCCGAAAAGACAAAAAAATTTATAGGAAAGAACCGGAGAATAAAAACCAGCAATTGATGGACCCTCTCACATCATCTTTAATTGGCAAATTAAAGATGATGTGAGAGGGTCCATCAATTGCTGGTTTTTATTCTCCGGTTCTTTCCTATACATCTTATCCAGCGAAAATCTTCCAATTGCAAAAAAATTTATATCATGAATTTTATCTAATATAGTGCCTGAAACTAAATATATGTCAGCACAAAAAATCTGGCGTGACAAGCACATAACACAACTTTCAATTACCGAAGGTAAGAGAAAGTTGTGTGCTGTGCGACCAGTCACACCAGACAGGGACAGGAAGTCAGCCGCTAGCGCTTTATATTAATATTATAGTATGATGATATTGTATTTAAATTTGGTTTTGGGTAAAAAAATTGTTCCCTCTTGATGTTAAGTGTTTCGGCATCTGATGCCATTTAGACTTTATCTATATTTATTTAAATTAAATGCTAATAAATATATCAATAAATAATATTTCAGAGAACTTAAAAAAAAAGATCATTTGAATTTAGACTGAAACTTTTCCAGAGGGCAAGAGCAGCTTAAATGACTGTGAAATGAAATCAGTTAATCCATATACTGTATATGTAGTGGCAATTATATTTGGATATTAAAAAACATGGCATGACTACAAAGTATAATTACCAGCAAAGAAGGCGACAAGGATGATAGCAGCCGCAAAGATTCTCCAGAAGACCATGGTGTTTATAATACTAATACTCTACGTGTCTTAGATGCTGGGTGTTCTTGTTCTGGCTTCTCTAGAGCTCTCAGTGGGATTTTATACTCACCTGAGTCATCTATCGCCATTGACCTCCCACCCAGAGAAGATTAAGCGTCGACGTCGACAATGGATCAACGGCTTTGCCTCGACAAACATCGTAAACACTCTCTTGATTGGAAAAAATTACCTCTGAGGTAAGAAATTATATTTTCGTTGTAGATTAATCCAAATATTTTCATCCAGATTAAATTAAGGGCATTGTACACTATAATGAAAGATAAATAAAATTTATTATAATAAGTTAATCAAAAAAATCAACGAATTTGCAAAACCTAGAAAAGGTGGTATCTCCCCCGAAATCCGCCTGTACATTTTCAAGAAGTCCCAATCGGCACGGTTAATTAATAATATAATTTCAGAAATAATTAGTGGATCAGAATCAGAATTGAATGCGATTTATGTGCGCTGAATTGTATACGATATCTACAATATATTAATTCTATGTAACTTGCCCATTTTTATTTTCTCTTACCTCTATATATGTTGAAATTTTATATTAAAGATCGTGAAAATAAGCTTTTAATCAAAATCGACCAAAGAGTACTAGTTCTTTACAGATGTAATTTTTCAGTTTTTTTTTTTTTTTTTTATTTTCTCAAAATTCGCTCAAACGATTTTGTTTAAAATTCAAAAATCAATTAGCCTATTTTTTAGATGCTCTTTAAAATGTATATTCTAATTTTGCCATTGAAATCTTCTGAAGACACTTTACTCTTGTACTCCATAGAAAAGATAGGAGAAATAGTTGCCATGGTAACAAAATATAAATATGTTCCCAGTCTTATAAATTTTACATCATGCCTGGACCCTAATATAGATAAATTCATAAATAACGGTTATCGTCAAAGTCTTATATGGCCTAAGTTGCCGAAAAGACTGTGTGAATGTGAGTATGAATGAGAAAAAAGTGTGAATGTTTAAAAAAAAAAATTTACATCTTGAAAATCGAATGTATCGTACTGTCGGAAACTAAATACATGTTGACACAAAAAATCTGGTGTGACAAGCACAGTACACAACTTTGGATTACCGAAGGTCAGAGAAAGTTGTGTGCTGTGCGCCAGTCACACCAGATTTTTTATTTTGGTACCTCGAGCTGGTTCATCAAAAATTTTAACTCGACTCTCTTTATTTTTCTATGCCCCGGATACAAAAATTCAATTTTAAATTAAAATATACGAATTTTCAATATAAATTATAATATTTTTTGAATTGTACCGTGAAATTAAAATGCAGAGAGGTGTAATTTCACATTTAGGGGCACATTTTTATAGAAGACCACACTTCTATTCTCCATTTTCAATTTTTTAATCAAAATATGGCGAATCTTTATTATTTTTAATAGATAAACAACAAGGAAGTGTGTAATTAAGAATTACTCTATAATCTACTATATGTTATTCGGTTCTCTCCAATACAAAGTTTAAATCAAAATAATTTTTTTTTTTTTTTTAAAGTGAAACTTTTATTTGATCCTCGGCCGTGACGCTAGAAGCCATGACGTCACAAGCCGTGGCGACAATAAAAGGAAAGATGAAATTTAATATATATGACGAATTATAAAAAATAATTGTGAGATTTTATTATTCAATTTTTAAATTGATAAAATACAATTTTTTAAATAATTTAAAATAATTCAAATCTTCAATTGCTAAATAAATATTGTTCTCAGTTTTTAACATGCGTCTATTGATTTCCCATTATGATAATCCAATTATTAAGTTAAGATTAAAAACGCGATTTTAATACCCTTAATTGAATAATTTTCTGAAAATTTTCAGTTAAATGCCTACGATCCGAAAAAAAAGTTTCACTTGCATCGTGGTTTCTTAAAACCACTCAATGATTTTTATTAATAAGAGTGTTAAATTCCTCAATAAATTCATAAATGGTTATTAATTACAATCAATTTATTTCATTGATTTTCCAAAAAATTATGGGCTTTTCTACAACTATTTGCCAATAACAGATTCCACAAATGATTTGCTCAGCAAATAGTTGCTAGTTGCTAATGAATTCGTTCCTCGGTTTGCAGTTGAATAAACAGTCGAAGTTTTCTGAAAAGGGCGTGAATGCTGGGCCAAAAACTTTGGGGACATTCCGACAGCGATGGGTTATTAAATTTCTCTCTAAGGTAAATTCAGGATTTAAATTTTTTAAGGAGACTTTTCAATATGTCAACACCAGGCTATGCCTTCCTCAATGGAAAAATAAAATTCCTTTGAGTAAATCTTTTATTGTTTTTAAAATATAGTCTACTTACAGATTAAAAGTATTAAGGATTAATAGGAATAATATAACTGTATATGGTAATTTTATATTTGTAGAAGAAGAGCAACACCAGCTAACGACCATTTGGCTGGTTTTTCTCTTGTCTTAAGATTGAACGTCCAAACATAGGTAGGTCCTCTTGTCCTGGTTTTATAAACAGGACACTCGTACATATTACGCATATCTTGTTTGTCTTGGGTTATGGCCTAGAACAAGAAAACATATTATTTAATCTGTCTTACAATTTTATCAGAGATTAGCAGCCTTACAAAAAATTTTTGGCTTGAAGAAATGATATAGTGTTACCCTAAGCAAAATTTCGAATACTTTCTTTTTGGGCATGTCAAATTTTGCTCGAATTTCTGAACTTCTGTTCAGTACACGACATCGATTTTTTGTGGAATTTTGTGTTTAAATAATCATTTTTACATTTTTTTATATGGTAAGACACGATTCCCAGGCAATTTCGATACGTTAGGTAACGCTCAAGTGGCCATTTTTATCTAAAAGTCACAATTATGTAGCGCAATTAAGTCGCTTAAATACCAGTTTCGTAACCCGTTGTTCAACCTCCCCCCCCTTGTAACGTATGGTAACGTTTTACGAGACCCCCCTCCCCCCCAAATTGCGTTACGTAATACTTGTACGCTCCCTAAGCAAAACTATTTCCACGCCCTTTATTTATTAGTTGCTACTTATTTAAGAAATAAAAATACAAAGAATTCAAGATAAGTACTTGATTTTGTTTCCTAATTCTCACATTTTATAAGACATGTTTATGCGCCATATTTTCGGATGGATGTGTGTATCATATTCTTTTACAATAAATAATTGTAAAATATTTTTAGACTTAAATAATAAAAAGAAGTAGTATTTAATATAAAATTTTTAATTTACGAAATCAATCATAATAGAATTTTGAAATAAATGTAAGCTTCGTTGATGCTCAACACAAAGATTACATTGTTTTTGTTTACTCTGCTTTGTTCAATTGTGCTTAAGCCCTTTTGGCTCTCTCCATCTCTTGCTCTCTGTTTGCACCAAATTATTCGCTCGGATGCGCTTTGTGTGTGTGCCAGAGACGATGAAATTACATCCCCTAACCCCTTACTATTACGCCTTTCCTCAAACCCTCTAACTACTAAAACACCCCTATAAATCACACATGGTTACAATGCTACTAATATACAGTAGTAGTGAAATCATATATGGGCACTGGTGATAAAATCACCCAAGATGCCATATCTCATACAATAATAATATTGATTTTACAAGGAATATCCGGAGAATAATACACCAGCTTTGATGGACCATCACATCAGTTTATTTTGCAGATATTTTGACCAGCATTACGTCTGGTCAGCAGTTCAAAAATGCGTATTTGTTTATATATTCTGGTAAACAAGTACAGAATGCACCATTAAATTACCGAAAGTAAAAAAGAAAAAAAAATTGTGTACTGTGCGACCAGTCACACCAGATTACCCCCCCCACCCAAGAAACTCCTCTGGATCCGCTCTTGATGTATTTATACTTTACATGACGAGTTCTAGTTCTCATATTACATTAAATCTAAAATCTGAAAACTCGTCAAATACTGGATGTCTTTTCTAATTATCATGGGCGTAACTAGAGAATTTGACTGGGCTTTATCCTTCCATATTTAAAGACAATTATTATGTTAGATAGGATGTGAAATAAATAAAAAGTTTCATCTTGTGACTTACCCGAATATTGATGACGGGCATCGGAGGGAAGAGATCCTTGAGACGAGATTCTTGGATGAAGCCGGCTGCTACATCCCAACGGGCTCCTTCCATAAAAAGTCCATGAACGTAGGCTCCCTCCCGAGGGGCTGAACTGCGAATAAACACTTTCATATTATTATAGTTGAGTGGTTTGTGGTATGAAAAAAAAATTCTATCCATAAACAAATTTATTTTTAATGAATTATATAAGCCACTCTTTCTCTCTGTCTCTCTATCAAATTTTTGTACATGAATTTTTCTAATTTTTTCTATTAATAAAAATTAGCCCAATGTTTTTTCTAAATAAATAAAAAACGATTTTTAATTTGATTAATATACTTTGGGGTAAAAGCCTTGGAGAGATTAAAATTATTTTTTTAACAATAGAAGAGGGAGCTATATACGATACATTCAGCTCCAGTGACAAAATTGTTCTTCCATTTTCGAGAGTATGCACTCAAATGCCAACTGACGGACCAAAATGGACTGAGGATGGCGATATTTAATTATAGCCGAAACTGTCTCCACTATTCTTGAGTTTCATTTCGTAGAGGCTTACTTCCTGGCTGCCCGCTCCCTCTTCTATTGTTGATATACAACAGCCACTTCACTTATTGTCATTATTTTTTTAATTCCATGACTCTATTTCCTAGGACAGAAATTTGTTTATATTAAATTAAAAGTAAAAAAAAATTGCTCTTACTAATTAAAGAAAAAGAAAAATGAAAAATAAAAAAAAGACAAAATATTTTTGGAGAAGAGAATAAATGAATGAAGAAAAAAAAAATTGATTTTCTTATTAAACTCCATCTATTAAAACTCAAGGGGGGGGGTAGAGCAATATCGTTGCAGTTAAGCAATGCCAAGAGCGGAGAAACCTCGGATGGCCCTGAGAAATCACTATGTTGAACGTCCCCCGGTAGTCATCGGTATATATTATTTATTATCTATCTATCTTCTATAGCCTATATATTTATATAAAAATGAAATGGGAAAATGTATTGCTCAATAGAAACCCAAAATTTTTAATTAATTTTTTTTTTTTAATTAAGTATATTCATCGAAGCCCTATTTGAAACGGCGAGTAACGTAATAATTTAAATCTTTTAAAAGTTTTATTTAGGAAATTACTTATTATCAAATTTCTTCAATATTTGAACACAAATCTATTCTTTTCCTTTTGGCAGCTTTATGATTTATGGCCAGCACCAAGGGGCGTCATTTGACCCCCCACCCAAGGGCTCTGATTTAAAAACAAAATTTATATTAGCCTATTCTAAATAAAATATTTAAAAAGATATGTATGAATAAACTGTACAAAATTAAATATCTTTTGGCCAAATTTGAAGGGGCACATTTAGTAGAGCTAAAATTCGAATGTCCCAATGTGCCTCGTGTCCCAATGTCCCGCCCTCTCCCCTACCTATTTGTAAGTAAATTTTAAGAAAAAAATTTTGCCGCCCCCCAAGAAAAAAAATCCCCCCCCCCCAAGAAAAAGTTGAAATGAAGTCACTGGCCAGCACTCCAGGCATATATCCTTATTTTTAAACATTCAAAAATATCATAGTAACATGAAAGTGTCTTAATTTATTTTCTTTCGTAATATAATTTTTTTTGGATTTTCTAAATATACTGTATTATAATAATTTTTTCTTTCGTCATAAAAAATTATATTAAAAAAAATTCCAAAGAATTTAATTCATTCACAATGGAAATATTGAAATATATTAAATATTAAAATAAAAATATCTCATTATTTTCTAAGCCTCAGGGCTGTTGGGCAAAAAGAAATACATTTTAATACTTATTTTAAAAATATATTTTTTATATCATAAAATTCAAGACAATTTTTCTCTTCATTAGTTTTTCCTTATTAATATATTGATATATAATGTTAGTAAAAAAAAGTGTGCTATACAAAGTTTATAATTTCAAATTAATTCGAGTAAATCAATTGAAATGAAAGAGAAGATTAAATGATTGGCTGAATGTGATACGAAACTTAATATGCTTAGGAGGAAACTAGCAAAACAAAATACAAGAGAAAAGGATTATGAAGACAAAATAATAGATTAATATTTATTTCAAAATGACCTACTTTGCTTTTGCGTAAAATTTAATCTGAGATAAAGAGAAAGAGAGAGGATTTAATAAAATTCCATTGTTTATTTAGAAACAAAGAGGGATGATGCAGGTTTCAATCGATTCTACAGATAAACACAAGACGCTTATCTGGACTCAACTATAATGGCTTCTGCCATTGTCTTCAAGATTGGAACCCTTTCCCTTCAAATTTATTATCCCTTTCCTGAGGGTCAATCAACCCTTGAATGATGATAGCGTTGAAAGAGATAAGCGCATCTTGCATTCTAAGAAATTGATTTTCTTAAAGAAAAAGAAGAAAAAAAATTAACTTACGTGAATTCCTCTTTCTGCTTTTTGGTGACGTCACATTGAAGACACATTTTATCCAAGGGTAGTTCATTTTTGCGGGCAGTTGACTGCATTATAGCCGTGAGGAAAGATTGGGGATTGAAAAATCCAGCTAACCAAACCGAAGCAGGAAGCTAAAACAAAAAAAAAAAATTACATTAACTTTACCTGCTCGACCTACGGTTGAATATAAAATATTTGAAAATTCTGTTAATGTCATTTGTTTTAGAATTATTTTTTATTTTTTTCTTAAAACATTCACACTTTTTTCTCATTCACACAGTATTTTCGGCAACTTAGGCCATACAAGACTTGACGATAACCGTTATTTCATGAAAATATCTATTGGGGGTCCAGGCATTTCTATTTAAGCCATTTGGTATCCAAATGACTTAAATAAAATCATCCGGCTGCCTGGGATCCGAACCCGCAATGTTTGGTATACGAGGTTAGCACGCTAATCTCTACACCAAGCCCCGAGGGCTTTAGATTTATTGAATAATAAAGAAAATTAAAATTAAATTCTAAAAATATACTATTTTATAAATGAACTTCAAAGTATAGCTACCCGAATGTAAGAGCGGATCCAGAGGTGTTTCTCGGAGGGGGGGGGGTAATCTGGTGTGACTGGTCGCACAGCACACAATTTTTTCTTAATTTCGGTAATTTAAAGGCGCATTCTGTACTTGTTTGCCAGAATATAAATACAAATCAAATTTTTAAGTATTAATTTTAAAAATTTTATATTTTTTTTTTTGAAAAAAAAACATTCACACTTTTTCTCATTCACACTCACACTCCACACACATTCATACAGTCTTTTCGGCAACTTAGGCCATATAAGACTTTACGATATCCGTTATTAATAAATATACATATATGGGATCCAGGCATTCTTATTTAAGCCATTTGGTATCCAATTGGCTTAAATAAAATCATCGGACTGCCTGCGGTCCGAGCGACGTTTGGTATATGAGGTTAGCACGCTAACCTCTACCCATGCCCCGAGGGCAAAAAATTTTATATTAAAAATAAATTTTTTTCGAAAAAAATACAAGGGGGGAGGGGTAATTACCCCCTTTCTCCCCTTGTAGATATTTCAAGCTAGAAAAGTAATAATTTATTTCAAAATTTATTCCAAAAAAAAAAAATAATAATTTTTTGTTACCGATAGCCAGACCCTATAAAGATATTATAATTAATAATAAAAAAATTTTTTTAGAAAATTTAATTTTGTAAGTTTTGTAAATAAAATAAAAACTAAGCACTCGCGGTTGCCGAACCTTAAGATCGCGTTTGAACAAACAGAGGAATTGAAGTTAGGGAGAATTCTTTTTTTTTTTTTTTTTAATATATGTTACAAATATGTCCTATGTATAATTATATACTGTACATTTTTCATCTGTTATTATAGAACGCCTGCGGGGGTGCACAACGCACGCTTAACAAACGCCTCTTTTATTTTGTGCCCAATTGCTTTTCTTGTCCTCTTTTTTTTTATGAATAATCCCCAAATGTTCGAGGGTGTTTGAATTATTTTTAGGCCAGGAGCTCTCAAATTGGGCACTTTAACTCTCCAAAGAACTAGAGGAAAAATGAAGCAAAGCTTTTATCAATATTGAAATTGTGTGTATTATTTTTCTAAATAATTTTTAAAATTTTTATTTTTGGATTTACTCTTTTTATTCGTGATTTGAAGACGAAAAATGAGAATATGCAGATGAAATGGAAGAAAAAAGACTAACATAAGCAGAATAAATACTCTTAGCTCTAGTAACTCTAACTTCTCTGAGTATTTAATTGCATTTATCGAAAATTAAAAAACTATAATAAATTTAACTACATATATGAAAATCATTAAAAATCATTATATAAAAATCTCTTTAAATTGAACTAAAGTAATTGGAAATAAAGGTGGTGAAATTTTATTATACTCTTTTATTAAAGTCTAGAATGATTATTAAAATAGAAATAATAAAATTAACCAAGTCCAAAGGTTCGAGAAAATTATTTAACTCTTAGACCAAGTAGAGAATTTGATAACACACTGAAATATACGAGGGTCTTTCATTTGGATATATACATGTAGTATATATATAACATAATATAAAGTTTCTAACCACAAAATCCGACGACCAGGTCTCGAGTTCTCGCAGGCGCAGTAATAAATCGGCGAACCACGCACCGAGACCCAACAAAGAAGGATATGCTCTTAAGGTCCAGACCCGGGGCACCTGGTCCAGAAACAGGGCATTCTCCAACTCCTCCATGTCAAAGGTGATGGTCAATTCACCCTAAATGAAAGAATTTGTTTTACATGTTAATAGATATGAAATTTCCTTTCAATTTGTGAATAATTTTGTATAAATAAATAAATGTTATTTAAAATAGTTTTCGAGATCTATTCTCTATTTGTTAAATAAATAAATTTTTTTTTTTCACAGCCTTTTCGGCAACTTGGGCCATTTAAGACTTTTAACGATACTCGTATGTTATTAATATATATATGGGGTCCAGGCATTCTTATTTAAGCCATTTGGTATCCAAATAGGACTGCTTGGGATCCGAACCCGCGACCCTCGGTTTAGAAGGTTAGCACGCTAACCCCTACACCAAGCCCGAGGGCAAATAAATCTTTTATTTTTCATCAATAATGTAAGTTGAATGCACTCAGGGAAACGTGGATGGCGACCTCGAGCTACCCGAGCTGGGACAGCTGTTCTTTGTATGTCTGTCTCTTCCTCGTTTCAACAGACATCAGACCGTGCGACGGGCCGGCCTGTTCTATTTCTTCCGGTCGCAAAACGCATGGTAGTGTTGGAGGGAAAGAGTGAATTCCGCCGACCCCGCATCGTGGGAATAAGGCGAGGAGAGAAGAAGATAAATAATGTAAGTTGAAAAAAGGGATTTCTTACCATTTTAATAATTATTAAATTCAGTTTCTTTTAAAAATACTCTACTAATTTATTTGAAATAATTATATCAAAGAGATGCTGAATTTCAAAATTAAGATCTGCATATAGTGCGAGGTTGCGCTTCTGGATTTTTCTAATTCGAAAGAAATTTTACTAATTTATGAAAATAAATTTAAAATTTTGTAGAAATAGATTATCTATGTATTAATTAGAATTGATGGATGATATAGGTTTACTCTGTTGTTTGCAGCTAGACGAGCAAGGTAATTAATAATTTTCATTTATTGCCGGAAATTTTATTTGGTCAACGACTGATTTACAAAAAGCAGTTTCGGTCACTTTAGTTGACCATCATGAGGCTGAGAACAAAATAATTTTTTGTTTTATTGAAATGTACATTGAGATAATAATATTTTGATTATCTATTGTAATTTTATTTATTGTTACAATAATAATAATTTTTTGAAAATTATTAATTACCTTGTTCGTCCACCTGCAAACAACAAAGTAAATCTTCGTTATCCAAAAAATTCCAATAAATTTAAATTACCTTAAGTCCTAAATCCAATTCTTTCAAGGATCTTTTCATTTCTCCAGTAAGGAGATTCATTCTTTCACATTCTTGAAATGCCACTATCACATAAGGAGTTCGCTCCTCTACTTTTCCCATAATTTCAATCATATTAAATTCATCTGGTAATTTTTCCATTATTTCATCTATGATTTGTTTAACCTGAAATTTTTTTTTTAAATAAATAAATTAGAATTTATGAATTTTTAATCTTATAATTAAAAACTATCGGTTTTAACTAAATTATTTTAAGGCTGTTAGAACAACTTAATGATTTTCTCATGGCACCTCGATAACAGAGCGCCATTTCTTTGAGGAGCACACAGTTTCTGTCTGAATCACTGATTTAAGTCAAATTTTGAATATCTTAAGATATTAAAGAAAAATCTTAAAAACAATAAAGGTAATATGTCGAAGTTTCGTTCGACAATCCAGACAATTTTTTCGTGAAGACGTTTAAAACCGAAATATTATATCTATGGCTATCACTACATTCTAGACTCTCTCCCTCTAATAGTCCTGAGAGCTATAATAAAAACTTATTCTATTCTATTCTCTCTCTCTCTCTATAGTTATCGATCAATAACTAACAGACGCTTAATAAAAAAGTATAAGACAAACCTTTTCTTCTCGAGTCACTGTAGCACCTCCAGACGCTCCAGCATCTCGAGGCTGCATTTCAAAAACTGTTCGGAATAAATTCTCAGAGGTTGTTGTTAGGAAACCGATTTCAGCATTCGGATGAAGACCATAGAGTACGGGAGATTCCGGTGGCATCATTTCATCTGAAAATACATTTTAAAACAAATCAAAATTATCAATTTTTTTATAAAGAAAAAAAAACAAGTTTTCTATAAAAAAAAGTTATTTACCAATATAAGCATGATATCCTTGGTAATCATTATTAGGTGGAGCGGGGAATCCAGGAGCCAATTGCAACTCACCGTCCACCTTAAACAATTTTATAATAAATACATTTTTTATTTGTTGTTCGTTTACGGCGAGATTTTTAGGGCACCATTATTTGGACTGAACCTATTTCATGCTGAGAATATTGAAAGTTAATATATTGTGATTGCATGTGTAGGCGAAGGAATTTGATCTTTTCAGATATTATATCTAACGACCAACTTTAGGGTTTACATTTTCGGTCAAAAAAGTGACCATCACTATGGGCGTAACTAGGGAGGTCCCCCCAGAAGGCCCGTGGCCCACCTAGAAGACTGCCTGCCCCCCAAAATAATTGAGACAATATGAGGCCTTCCAGGCCCCCCCCCCCCGAGGATGGCCCCCCAGCTTCATTCCCTAGTTACAACCATGACCATCACCAGATCTGTAATTAATAATTTTATTTCGTGAGAAGATATCACAATTATTTTAAATAATGATAATTTGTAACAATTTTTAATATAAGGGAAAAGAGTTGAATATTTTTGTTGAAATTCTTATTCATTTTTTCAATTAAAAAATTTTTTTTTTTTAATTTCTTTAATGTGAATCAGGGGCGTATATAAGGGGAGGGGGCCGAGGGCCCCGCAAAAGGGAAAATGTTCCGCGCGGCGGCAAAAATTTTGTGTCTCTAAAAAAAAAAAGGTCGGTTCGCTGAGATTAAAACTTTGGTTCCCCAAAAACAAAATTTTTCACACGGCGGGGCGGAAAAAATTTAGTTTCTTAAAAAAAAAAATTACTGCAGAAAAATTTTTGAGTTCAGCCCCCCCCCCCCCCCCGAAAAAAATTTCTATGTGAATGTCTTTTAACCATTTAATAACACCCATGAAGTTTTTTTTTTTTTTTATTTCCTAACTCCTTTTTCCTTTAAAGATGTTTGGCGTCTAATTCGCGATACAGACATATTCGTCTTTTTACGTAAAACTTTTTCTTAAGGTGTATTAATTACACCAAGCGAAAATCCATAAGAGCGCCGATAAGTGAAAAATAAAAAAGAGAAGGAAATAATAGTCGAGAAAGTAGTACGAAAGTTGGCTAAACGCACCTTTATATTTTTTCATAAATTATTATTAATATTGAAAAATATAAAGGGAAGCCAAATTTATTAAGTCTAATATCAGAATCCGCTTTCGTTTCCTTTTTTTTGATACTTCTGTTATTTTTAGGCATTTTCTAATTGAAAAACAAAATAAATTATTTATCTTTAAAATGTCAAGAAGCTTTTTATTAATAGCGATTTTTTTTTTAAAGAAGTTATTAAGGTTCGGGAAAAGAAATTGAGAGCTATGATGGTACCTCAGCTCATTTCCATTCAAATCTTTCAAAAGGTTCTCTCTCTCTCTCTTTCACTCTATAATAAGACGCATCAAAACCTTCATTTTATTTTTCTAAAGATTTTCCAGCCATTTAGTAAATAAAAGTGATATATTATTTAAACGTATAAAATGATTCTCTTATTAAAAATAATGAACTCTATGTTTCTCGTTCAATTCTTCTTTATAATTGTGTTATTTTCCCCATTGTAATATCCTTTGGACTTGGATGATTAAGTTAAGTTAAAGTTGAATTTAAATGTAAGAATATATAAAGAGATGTATGTTAATGTTTATTAATTTAATTGAATAAGAGTAATTGTATTTTTTTTTGAACTCTTAAAAGATCTCTATACTGCTAAAAGTTTCTGACGTTTTGTTTAAAGAGAATGAATGTTATTCAACTAAAAGTTAAAAAATTAGATTGCGAAGAAGAAAAAAAAATTTATTTAATTCGTAAGGTTTAAGTTTCAAACGTTTAAAAAAATCAACTCTTTAAACTTTTAATTAAAATATATATAAGCTTATATATTCTAAGAATAAAATTCAATATGAATAATTCATTTCAAAATAAATGGAGTTGATATGAAAGTATTTGATTTGATTTTTGCACCAAATATTGGAGGTAATTTATAAATTTATAAATTAACAGAGATGTTTCTACCTCTCGCTTCTTAATTTAGGAATTCTTTAAATTGAAGACAATGAAATAGATAGAGAATGGCCTCAGATGACGAAAAGACGTTAAACAAATTAAAAAAAAAAAAAAAAAAAAAAAAATGGACTTGACCTGAAACTAAGATTTTTTTTTTGCCCCAAGTTTTGGAGGTCATTTATCTACTATATATAAAAGGCGACTGTCCCTCTGTTTGTCTGTCTGTAAACTCGAAATCTCCGCCCACAGTAGATCACATTTAACGAGTGAGGTCTCATTGAATAGATATTGATCTGTTGTTATGCAACATGTATTTTGTTTTAATTTTAATTAATTAATTAATTAATAAAGATCAATTTGTTCAAATTTGGCACTTGGTTTCACATCAAGCATGCCAACTCAAATGTATCAAATTTTTATTATTTTAATAATAACAGTCAAAGTTATTTAAATTCAGTATTTAATTTAATTTTTTCAGTATTTAAAAATCATTTTAAATATTTAATTTTTAATTTAATAACACTAGTCGACAAGGTTTTTTCACAAGAAATGAGTTTTGGTGGAATTATATAAATTAATACTTATGAACATAGGCGTAGCCACGGGGGGGGGATTTGGGGGATCAAACCCCCCATTGGACCCAAGCCATGACTAGATATTTAAGCTCTATAATACAAAATACTTTTTCTCTCTATATATTTCATATATAGGGTAAGAGAAAGTAAAATATAATAATTTTCTCTAGCTTAAAAAAAAAAAATAAATAAATAAAACGCAAAAAATTTGAGAAAATTCAGAATATTTCAATTAGAGCGGGCGCTGGAGGTAGTTGAGTATGCAAAATTTGAGGACCGAATTCTGACAATGGATTTGGGCTAAGAATAGCTCCCAGAACAAGGATCCGGATCTTGCCGGGCCAATTTTTGGTCCAATTTTTTTTTTACCCCCACCCCTCTTATTTCCATAGGAAATCAATGGAGTGCATGCTAAGATGATGTGAAGATTTGCAATTATGGTCAAATTCGAGTACTTAAAACCTCAAACAATGAAAAAACTGTCTTGTCAGCAACTGAGGGGATCCTCTAGAGTCCCCTGAGAAGTACTATCTTGCCACCAGTTGTGGTGGTCCCCTCCAACCCCTTTACCTCTTTTCTCTCTCTTTGTTATAAATTTAAATATACGGCCTTAACACCATGCCAAATTGTGGGGAGCGGCAATTATGTTCATAATCCACTAGCTGGTATCCCAATCAATGAAAAATACTATCTTGCCGCCAGCTGCGGTGGTCCTCTCTAACCCCTTTACCTCTTTTATCTCTCTCTTTGTTATAAATTTAAATATACGGCTTTAACATCATGCCAAATTGTGGGGACCGGCAATTATGTTCATAATCCACTAGCTGGTATCCCAATCAATGAAAAATACTATCTTGCCGCCAGCTGCGGTGGTCCTCTCTAACCCCTTTACCTCTTTTCTCTCTCTTTGTTATAAATTTAAATATACGGCCTTAACATCATGCCAAATTGTGGGGACCGGCAATTATGCTCATAATCTACTACGTGGTGTATTTATAATAAAGGGAGATAAAAGAGGTGAAGAGGTTAGAGGGGACCACCACAACTGGTGGCAAGATAGTATTTTTCATTGATTGGAGCACCAGGTAGTGGATTATGAGCATAATTGCCGGTCCCCACAATTTGGCATGATGTTAAGGCCGTATATTTAAATTTATAACAGAGAGAGATAAAAGACGTGAAGGGGTTAAAGGGGACCACCGCAGTTGGCGGCAAGATAGTATTTTTCATTGATTGGGATACCAGCTAGTGGATTATGAACATAATTGCCGGCCCCCACAATTTGGCATGGTGTTAAAGCCGTATATTTAAATTTATAACAGAGAGTATTAAAAGAGGTGAAGGGGTTAGAGGGGACCACCGCAGTTGGCGGCAAGATAGTATTTTTCATTGGTTGGGATACCAGCTAGTGGATTATGAGCATAATTGCCGGTCCCCACAATTTGGCATGATGTTAAGGCCGTATATTTAAATTTATAACAAAGAGAGAGAAAAGAGGTAAAGGGGTTAGAGAGGACCACCGCAGCTGGCGGCAAGATAGTATTTTTCATTGATTGGGATACCAGCTAGTGGATTATGAACATAATTGCCGCTCCCCACAATTTGGCATGGTGTTAAAGCCGTATATTTAAATTTATAACAAAGAGAGAGAAAAGAGATGAAGGGGTTAGAGGGGACCACCACAACTGGTGGCAAGATAGTACTTCTCAGGGGACTCTAGAGGATCCCCTCAGTTGCTGACAAGACAGTTTTTTCATTGTTTGAGGTTTTAAGTACTCGAATTTGACCATAATTGCAAATCTTCACATCATCTTAGCATGCACTCCATTGATTTCCTATGGGGTGGGGGTAAAAAAAAATTGGACCAAAAATTGGCCCGGCAAGATCCGGATCCTTATTCTGGGAGCTATTCTTAGCCCAAATCCATTGTCAGAATTCGGTCCTCAAATTTTGCATACTCAACTACCTCCAGCGCCTGGTCTAAATTGAAAAGAATTGATTTTTGTCTAGGTGTATAAAAAATTAAAGCCGCTTAAAATTGATTAAATCTCGCAAATGAAAAATAATAAAAATTATTATATAAATAATTTTTTTATTTTTTTTCTTAATACCCCCCGCACACGATCAATAGTATTGTCAATACTAGTATTGACAATACTAGTATTGACAATACCATTGTCAATATGCAATTCAATAATAATAGACCGCACACTGATCAATATTATTGTCAATAGTTTCATTTCATTTGCATTTTTAGTCGAGACCGGACATAATTCTTTATTTATTTATTTATTTATTTATTTATTTATTCTCCAATCACCCAACAGCCCAAGCCAATTACAGGGTGATGTACAGACAAATGTATTAAAACAAGATTACATTCATTCAATCAAAATTTCATTACCCTAATTAAGAGAGACAGGCCTATGAGGGACCAGATCCTTGAGTACCCTTGGTGGTTCGAAGAAGAGGTCAACCCCCGAGTAGTTGTGGTTGTACAACTCACACATTCTATAAATTGGGGATCTTGTAAAAAATGTATTTTGAGAATGTGGGAGATAGAACAGATCACAGCTCCGAGTGGTCCTCAAAGGGGTATGGAAGTTGATAAGGGATAGGGAAATAGGATCATCGACATTCCCACGTGCAAGCCTTGAAAGATGTAAAATATGCATGGCTTCCCTTCGCTCCCCAAGACAACTAAGACCATATTCCCCCAGGAGAGAAAGATAATCGAAAGAGTCATCAGCAGGATAATGTCCATGCTGTTTATAAAAGAGATATTTGGAGAATTTTCTATTGACTCTTTCGATTTTATTGACATGGACCTGATGTATCGGACTCCAGACCACAGCGCA
This sequence comes from Euborellia annulipes, assembly GCA_023213315.1. NCBI lineage: Eukaryota > Metazoa > Arthropoda > Insecta > Dermaptera > Anisolabididae > Euborellia > Euborellia annulipes. The sequence goes on from JAKCPI010031621.1 coordinate 85,542, forward strand.
ATATTCGAGTTTGGAGACAACATATGCGCGATACAACACGATGATGGTATGCAATTGGGAAAAATCCCGGGTATTTCTGATTATAAAACCAAGCATCCTGTGTGCATCGCTACACATGCCGTCAATATGAGATACAAAAGTTAATCGTGAATCGAATATCACGCCGAGATCGCGAGCCTCAGTAACACGAGCTATAGTGACATTATTTAATTTATAATCAAATATAATAGGTGTTAGTTTATATGAGAATGTCATAGTTTTACATTTACTTAAATTAAGGTCTAATTTGTTGTCTACACACCAGGCCCATAGTCCACCGAGACTCTCCTGAAGCAAATGACAATCCTTTAAGTTCACAATCGGATAAAAGATTTTTAAGTCATCAGCAAACAGAAGTTTCTGACAACCTAATACCTCTACAATGTCATTGATAAATAATAAAAACAGTAATGGTCCCAGTGTAGAGCCCTGGGGAACTCCGGATTCAGCCATGCATAGAGAGGACTTATGCCCATTGAACTGCACGAAGAACTGCCGCTTGAAGAGATAGGATTTGATCAAAGAAAGGAGAGAGTTGGAAAAGGAAAAGGATTCGAGTTTTCTTAGTAGTATCCCATGGTCAATCTTGTCAAACGCCTTAGAGAAATCTGTATAAATACAGTCCAATTGGCCATGGGATTCCAGCACTGTAGAAACTGAGTGGGTAAACTGAGCAAGATTAGTTACAGTGGACCTACCCTTCATGAATCCATGTTGAAATGGCGTTATTTGCTGTCTAACCTGATGATATATGGTGGTATGGATAATTTTTTCAAACAACTTGCTAAAACCAGAGAGTAAAGCAATTGGTCTGTAGTTCTTAATATTAGATTTGTCACCACTTTTGTGGACAGGAATCACCTTGGCCACCTTCCAAATTTCAGGAAATGTCTGAGAATGGATTGCCAGATTGAATATGTGGAACAGCGCTTTGGAAAGTGGATAGGCACAATCTTTGATTAGTAAGTTGGGAATTAGGTCTGGTCCACAAGAAAGATTAGATTTTAAGATAGTGACCGCCTTCTCAATATTTTCCCTGGATATATAATTCAATTCTACAGGATGATCAAAACAGTTTGTTGACTCTGAGTTAGGAGAAGAGGTAGGATTAGGTGATGGTAAGGAATAGACGGAAAGGAAATAAGAAGCAAATGCCTCAGACACCTCCACAGGACCACCCAAGCTGCGATCATCATCAATAAAAGTGCGCGGATAGGCAGACCCCCTCCTCTTCCCACCCACATAACTCCAGAATTTACGAGGATCAGATCTCATTGATGTTTCACATTTATGTACATAAGATTGGTAAGCCTGCCTCACATTTGCTCTTAAAATCGATCGAGACGCTCTGTACCCTTGGAAGTAATATTGGTTATAAGGAAATCTAATATGTAACTTTCGAAACTGATTTTTCTTTTTTAATAAAGCAACTAGTTCTTTTGTGTACCATGGGGGGTACTGAGTACTGAAAGAACAACCGATTGGGACACACTTGTCAAAAAATGAGTATAATGTATTATACATAAAGCTACATGCCTCGTTAACGTCGTTAAAATCTTTGAGGGTATCCCAATCGAACTCTGCAATAAGTTTGTACAATTCGGAATAATTAGCTTTATTAAAATTGTAGCTTGAGTTTAGATTAATTATTTGTTTGTTCTTATTGTCAGCCTTAATCTCGAAAAATTTTAGGTCAATACTCAGAGGTGGGTGGTGGTCATACTCAACCTCCAACAAAGGCCCAGAGCGTCGGACCGAACATTGTGTATTAGTAACAACCAGATCAAGAACTCTACCCAACCCATTTCGTATAATATTTCTCTGTTCGGCGTTAATTACGTGTAGAAAGTCCATAAAACCATTTGCTATAGTAGATCTGGGATTCAAAACCAGATTGGGAATATTAAAATCACCCAATATGACAAATTTGTTATTATAAATGAATGGTTGAGCTAATATAAAGTCGTATATGAGTTCATAGGAAGAAATTATTTGAGATGGGGGAATATAAATTAAAAGCACATACAAACACATATCATAAACAGTGATTTTCACACACATCACATCAACATCAATTGGAAAATTAAACTGGCTCCGTTTTAAATCTACAGTTTGAGCATAAAATTCACGTTTTAACATCAAGATAACACCTCCTCCACGAGTCTTGCGGCAGGATACAAAATCACGGTCACATCTAAATATATTATAAGTGTTGTCAGAAAGTTCTGAGTCAAGAACACTAGCATTAAGCCATGTCTCGGTGAAGGCGATGATATCGTAGTCTAGGGTGCTGCAGATAGAGTAGAGATGATTGAGCTTGAGATTTAGTCCCTGTATATTTTGATAGTAACAGGTCAGTGATCTCTGGGTTTTGCTGGTAATGTGTGTTTGGTTATATTTCGTTGAATTAGATAGTACTGTTAAGTTGCGTAAGCATGGATATGCACGTGATCTTCGCATAAAAAATGTTTTTTGGTACTTCGGTTATTTATTATAACCGGTATTTTTCTTACATCCATCACTTCCTCCCGAATCAAATGAGCTAACAGTTTTTTATTATTATTATTGTTTAAGCCATACAGATAACTCCCACTCTTCATTCCAGAGCAGTATATATTATTAGGAGGGTCCACAATATCAATGAAGCTTATTTTATTCACCAAGATGTAGTCAGAAATGATTTTGGTTATTTTCCTGTTTAATACTTCACTTCTACTAAAGAGGCTTATTAATTTCACCTTCGAGTGCTTAGAGATTTTAACTAAGTGATTTAAGTCATTTACGACAATTTTAGTAATTTTACTTATATTATTAGGAATACTTTCATATCCCCCAATTAAAATTAACATATCATTCTTATTGAAGGAACGAGATAGATTGGGCACATCCTCAATCAAGCTGCTAAACGTAGCATTAGGTTTTAATAAACTACATAACGAATATCGATTAGTAGTCGTATGGAGATTTAGATATTTACTTATTCCCTTGGCTTGATGTGTTCCTAATATTAATACTTTAGATTTGTTGATATAGGGAACATCAGTACTATAGTTTTTAGTAGGCGAGTCAAGTTGGTTGGTATTATTATCACTTTCATTACTTTCATGACTACCCTCGTCATATTTGTTAACATCAGCTAGCTGATTAACATTGGACACACTGGGCTCATGCTGAGGTTCACCAGACAGATTAACATCATTTATAGATATGTTATTAGTATTGTTAGTAATCAACTCCAATTCATTTTCAAGTTTCTTGACTTTTCCATTTAGTATAAAAATTTGATTGTCTTTTTCTTTTATAAGTTTATTTAACTTGAGAACTTCGTCAATTATGTCATTCCTGTGTTTTGTCAATTCATTAATCCTACTGATTAAGTCGTCTTCATTATTATCTAAATTTCCCAAAGACAGATCAGTTTGAGCCTCAGAAGAAGTCTGTGTGGGCCTAGTATTTTTGTCATTTAGTTTTACATTACTTTCACCAGGACTCCGTGAATTGGTTTTATTTATTTTTGTCGTAACTTTGAGATTATTACCACTGGAGCTTGCAATATTTTTTAATTTACTCATTTGAAGTCTTGTTTTAACATACGGACTATTTGCTTGCTTATTCATTTTATTTTATTTTATCTTACTAATAATCAATGAAATATTCAATGAAATAATCTATTGATTCATTTAATCTTATTGCTCCAAAAGCACTCGAGAATTATATGTTAAAGAAGTGGAAAGGATTAATAAATAAAAATAAAAATAAAAATTCAAATATGCATATATATATATATACATTCACACAAAAGAGATAGCTCTAATAATTCCACTTGGAGGCCAATATTCGCAGAAAAAAAAAAAAAAAAAAACGAGGAAGAAGAAAAAAAAAAAAAAACACATACGTTCCTCCGCGAATAGCTCCTTGGGTTGCTGAATTTTTCATAAGATGCCTGGACCAACAGATAGGGTGTCACACGTACTTCAAATTAGTATAAAATCCGTAGCCAAAACTCAAAAAAAACTCCCACTTCTTAGTTATATTACAAGAGCAAACAAAAAACACGTCCAACTTCAACCAACTCTGACTCTTTATTTGATTATGAGTAAAAAAAAGCGTGTATTTAATGCAGATGAGGCTTAAATCATTCGCTCTCTGTCCATGGTATGATAATAATAAAATTTGAGGCATTATCATGATTAGGCTACGTACAATTTGTATATGCCCAATATAACTTGGCGAGGATTATATATATTTTTAGACATTAACCTGGCCCTGAAGATGGTCCCATATGTGATCGAAACTTTGGCCCTGGTTTATTAATCAATATAAATAAATAAAAATCTGGTGTGACTGTCGCACAGCACACAACTTTCTCTTACCTTCGGTAATCGTAAGTTGTGTTCTGTGCTTGTCACACCAGATTTTTTGTGTTGACATATATTTAATTTTCAATAGTACGGTACATTCAAATTTCAAGATGTAAAATTTTTTTTTTTTTTTTTTATAAAAAAACATTCACACTTTTTTCTCATTCACACTCACAATCACACAAGCATTCACACAGTCTTTTCGGCAACTTAGGCCATTTAAGATTTTAAACGATATCCGTTATTTATAATTATACATATTGGGGTCCAGGCATTCTTATATAAGCCATTTGGTATCCAAATGCCTTATATAAAATCATCGGACTGCCTGGGGTCCGAACCCGCGACGTTCAGTATATGAGGTTAGCACGCTAACCTTTACACCATGCCCCGAGGGCAGATGTAAAATTATAAGTATGGGAAAATATTTATATTTTGTTACCATGGCAACCATTTCTCCTATCAGGGGCGTATATAAGGGGGGGGTCGAGGGGGCCCGGGTCCCCCCCCCTGAAATTTCCCAAACACATATACATATATAGGGATATACAGACATCAGCGCAACAAAAACAAATTTTTCCGCAGGATGGAAAACTTTGGTTCCGCAAAAAATTTCGTGTGAAAAAAATTTAGTTTCTTAAAAAAAAATTTTCCACAGAAAAATTTTTGAGTTCAGGCCCCCTCCCCCCCGAAAAAATTTCTATATACGCCCCTGTCTCCTATCTTTCCTATGAAATACAAGAGTTAAGTGGCTTCAGAAGATTTCAATGGCAAAATGAGAATATACATTTTAAAAAGCATCTAAAAAATAATTGAGTTATGAATTTAAAAAAAAAAATCGTTGGAGCAAATTTTGAGAAAATCGAAAATAAAAACTAAAAAAGTACATTAGTGAAATACTAGTACTCTTTGGCCGATTTTGTTTAAAAGCTTATTTTCACGCTCCCGGGGGTATTTAACTTATATATTAAATTTCAGCCGCATAGCTCAATTCCTTCATGCTTAAAATTCAACACAGACACACTTAAAAATATGAGAAGAGCATGATGTTCCCTCCACCAAATTTCTATTTGAACTGAGTATTGAACAAATTATTGAAAAACAACCGCACACGATCAATATTATTGTCAATATCCCCACCACTTTCGAATATTGATGTTTGAAAATCAAAAAATTTAAATTTTCATCAATATGCTTTTTCAATATCAATATCACCCCGCACACGGTCAATAGTATTGACAATATATTTCTATATTGACAATACTATTGATCGTGTGCGGGGGTATAAAGAGGTCTGAGTGTCTGGTCAAGAAAAACAGATAGAGGGATAATTCGGTACTTTAGGCCCATATACATAAAATTAACACATTTTTTAGTGCCTGATACGAGTTGAATGAAAAATTGCGGCACTTAATTAAGAAAGGGCGGGCCCGAGCCATTTCATTAGACGCCTTATATTGCCCTATTAGTCGGGGAGAAATAATCCTAAACCCCCCATCAAAAATTTCTGGCTACGCCTATGCTTATGAAGCATGTGTTTTAGCAGAGGGGTGGAAATTTCGCTTATTAATCTAGGAAATCAAGAAGTACAAGAAAAGTTATCTATAAAAATTCTACATTTAACCAACTTTTTTTATATATTAATAGGTTTAAAAAAAAAATGTGGAAAATTTATTATTAAATAATTAATTTTTATGTGGTAAAATTTAATGACTCACCAATTCTGGTTGCATAAGTTCTTCTAAATAACTGATACACAGTCTTCGATCCCAATCATCTGTGATATGACCTCCATACATAATTTCACCAAATAAATAACGAAGATCTTCCCATGGAACTTTCTGATTGGCCTCGAGATAATTAAAGAGTACACTAACACTTATGTTCAAATCACCTGGAAATATATATTCCCAATTTGTATTAGAAAGCTTTAGAAGTTTGTTATCAATCAGTTTACTCACCGACGTTAAAGGGATAAATCCGATTCCAGCCTTGAGGTCCGAATTTCCGTCGTTCTGCAACCACAGCATGGAAATAGCACAGGGAAAACAAAATGGCTTTAAATTCCGCCTCTTTGCCGCACATTTCTAACGTTTCTTGATTGAAATTGTCAAGAGCCTTATGGAGGTTGGCCATCATTCCAGTTGGGGGTTCATTTGTGATCTTGATTGATGATTCCAGAATACCCTTAAAGAGAAAAAAAAATATTAAAATTGATAGAAAAGTTTATTAACAATTATTTTAGAACAATCTTTATATATAATTCGCTAATGTCCGTCCGCGTCTGTCTGTCTGTCTGTCACGCTCTATTTAGGCAACTTCCCGTTGGAATTTTGAAATTAAATTTTATATGTATAAAGAGGACCTTCGCGGGATTACAGGAAAATTATTTTCATCCCGAAATTCCTGAAGCTTTTTGAGTTATTAATTCTTAAAATTACGATTTCTCCCATAGGAAATGTATAGAGAAATATGTATGTATTCTTTTCATTTGTGTATTCCATGAATGTAAACAACAAATCCACAAGCAGGCACTGGATTGGAATCGAATAATAATAATTTTCTTTTCATAATTAAGAAGAAAAAACTAGGGTCCGCCGCAGGCGGGCCCGAGCCAGCAGAGGGGGGTCCAGGGGGACGAAGCCCCCTTTCTAGATGCAAAGGCGGGCTGCGCGGGTTCTCATAATTAAGAAAAGGTGAGGGACCGCCGCAGGCGGACCCTAGCCAGCTGGAGAGGGGTCCAGGGGGCGACGCGGCTAGTAAAATTAAAATCTCGCAAATTTTCTATCGTAAACGATATTTTGACTGGCTTATTTACAGTCTTATTCAGTAGTTCCCAACCGTTAGAGCCATATCTCCCCTTAGGGACTAAACGCTATCGCGTCCCCCCCACCCCATTAATTATAAAGATTTTCATCAAAAAGGTGAACTCGACGGATTTGGACTCTATGACCAACCGTGAGTCCAATGGTGATAATTATTTCGAAACATGCGGTCCCCCCTAAAACCCCCCTTCAAAATTCGAGAAATGGCAATCAGCTCTGTTAATTAAATATCTAATTTCAGATTTAATTAGTGGGTCAGATTCAGAATTAAATTTGATTTTTGGACGCTTATGGGCTACACCGTAGCTCTGTTATTTCAATCGTGACGTGGCATTTTCTCCCTCAATTGCAGGTTATTTGGAAAGCTGGATGGGCTATCAGAAAGAGCAGAATCTCCTCTAAAGTTTGCGCCCGTAATCATCGCGCTAGGTCATTTGGTTGCGGAGATATTCAAGAAAGAGTTTTATAATTTATCTGCTTCGCAATAAAAAAAAAAATTTTCATCAAAAAGGTGAACTCGACGGATTTGGACTCTATGACCAACCGTGAGTCCAATGGTGATAATTATTTCGAAACATGCGGTCCCCCCTAAAACCCCCCTTCAAAATTCGAGAAATCGCAATCAGCTCTGTTAATTAAATATCTAATTTCAGATTTTTTTTTTTTTTTTTTTTTTTTTTATTCCCTTTTTTCGGCTGCAGAGGCTATTAGGGATTTAATTTTACATATATATTATTACATTTATAATATCGATGGCTACCGGGGGACGTTCTACACGCTGATTTCGGGGGGTCACCAATCCCAGATTTCGCCGTGCTTGGCATTGCTTAACAGCAACGATTGTGGTGACTGTTGCTCTACTCCGTTGCCAGGCCCCCCGGCTTTTATGGTGTTTATGGGTTTGATTATTTCAAGTCTACTTGGACTGAGGCTTTGAAGACTCAAACCAAGCTTTCGATTTCGACTCCAGCTCGTTTAGAAATTTATGAACCTATTCAAATATTCCGAAACAAAATTTTTGGCTGTTTTAGATTACTCTTCCTCCTTCTTGTCAAAAACCTCTCTATCTTCTGCTCCACATCTTTTAAAATAAACTTACCTTTTGTTTAATTCTCTATCGAACTTTTTTTTTTTTACAAAAAACATTCACACTTTTTTTTCTCATTCACACCTTTCACACACACACACACATTCACACGGTCTTTTCGGCAACTCAGGCCATTTAAGACTTTATACGATAACCGTTGTAATTTCATATATGTATTTGGGGTTCAGGCATTTCTATTTAAGCCATCTGGTATTGTGGAGAGCAAATTTCAATAAGTGAAATGTATTTCCAGTAAGGTGAAGAAATCAAAGTTCAAAGTTTAAATAAAAAATTAAAAGTTTAATATAAAATAAAAAATAATTAAATCTTTGTCTTGCTGTACAGGTGATCGGTATTTTATGATTTAATTATATAATAAAATGTACTCAAATTATAAATTCTCAAATTGATTATATATTTATATTTTCAATATCTTGAAAATATAGATATATATTTATAATATATATTTAATTAAGATAATAATAATTAATATTGAAGTGATTGAATGTGATTAAAAAGTATAAAGTGTATATCATTTATATAAATATTTAAAGTGTTGAATAAAATATTTAAATGATACTTAAGTTCGTATTAATTTCCATAAGATGAATGTCCAAAATATTAGATGTTAGAGATGTTACGTTTTTCTATATATATTAATGCAGTTGAAGAGACAATGGCGTTGTGTTGTTTCCAAGAAATGACTAGATTGGTTGATGATAAAGTTGTTCCTTACTGATATTAAATAAATATGTAAGAATTATTTAATATTAGAAGATCAGATTGCTGATATGTAGATTCAATTAATTTGAATGTAATTGCAAAGAGTAAAATTGCAAATCGTATCAAATATAATTGATAAGAAAAATATAATTCTAGTAAGATAAAAATAAAAACCTGAAAATACAAGCGCATTAGAAAGCACAAACACATTTTAATGTTATTTATACTCATCTACTCACCCAGGTAGGTATTCAGCAAATATATATGTATAGAAAGTAAATAGAAAGTAAAAATTGTGTGAAAGGTAGTAAGTAAAATTTTCTCGGAGAGAGAGAGATCCCTTTGCACACGGAGTGAAATTTTAGTAATGGTGGTTTGAATTGAAAGAAAGCAGTGTAAAGCGACCCGGTGGCGACTTGATTGACGTCACCGCGATGGTCATCCTGAGTAATTATTTTTTGGGCTAATAGATAGCACGCAACTAGATTTATTTAAATCAGTGGCGGCTACATACTCCCCGCGGTGATTAGTCCCAAGGAGTAATCGCAACCATAAAAAAGCAAGTGTGTTTAGGACTGTTGTTCTTTACAACGCCTAACCAATCTCCACTTCGGCCAATGCTTCACACATATGTACACATATATACACATATATATAGATATATATATATACATACAATATATAACATATAAGAAAGTTATGTTATTATTGCTAAGAAAGTAATGGGGATAATTTGACAAGAGGTCTAGTTGGTCTAG